>JAQZBX010058581.1:0-17709 GCA_029593785.1 Cabassous unicinctus
AAAAAAAAAAAAAAAAAAAAGATCCTATTTCCAGAGAAGGTCACATTCACAAGCACGGGGGTTAGAACTTCAACATGTCTTTCTGGGGGGCACACAGTTCAGCCTATAATAGCCCCCTTCAACATACATGTCATTAACTGTTCTTTAGGTATTGCAATGCTTTAAATAAATCCTGTATTGATTGGCTGTAGGCTATAAAAGATGCGGAAATTTTCTTACATTTCTTCTTCTAATTTCCTTCTCCAGTTCTACACATATTATAAATTGCTGTGTCTTATTATGGAACATATTGCTATCCAAAACAGGACAGTTTTGAAGTGAAAGGGGATGCTATTAATAATTATGCAGGGAAAAAAGTGCAATTTGGGGCTTTTAAGAGGAACCAGGATGAATAGACTGTTTTTAAGCATAAACCGGTCTGTTTAGTCTTAGTTTTATATATAAATGTATTTACAGTTGTTAAATATTATACTCAACATTTAGTGTTTTACCATAGCTTCTCCTTTACTGAGTTCTTTATTTTTATCTATCTCTTGATTGGATTTTATCTTCAAATAGTTTTCTCCCTCTTCATAGGGTCTATTTGTACTGATTTCCTCAACTTTTTATTTGCTTGCTTTTTTTAAACTTACATTAGTTTTCCATTTTTTATAAGTAATAAATTTTAATAAAATATGCTAAGTGGTATTACATAGGAATAAATGGAACAACAATAGGGACATCTCAGTATTTTGGGGGGAGAATGAGGTTAGATTATCATAACATATTATTCAATGTCTTCTGCATAAAGCTCCATGTAAGAAATTTCTTTGGAGATTTTAGTGTCCCCAGATTCTGTGAGTCCATATCAATAATAGAGATTACAGTTAGTAGGTAGCTGTGATACTTTTGATAGTATGCTTTTTATACAAAATAACCAAAGCAAATCTTTTAATCTACCTCAAAACCTTTACTTGTTCTTGCTGGACCAAATCCTGTTTAAGCTGATGAAAAGGGTTTTGGGAACCCTTTTAAGTATACTTAAAGCTTGCTTTTGGTTTGTTTTCTGTTGGAGTGTATCTCATTTTTCTTGGTTTTAATAATTTAACCATCACCTATTTTACTGATTAGTTTATGTGGTCCAAGAATAAACTTGCTGAAGAATCTCTCAGTTTTGCTGTTTATGATTAGTTTATACTTCTGTTTTTCCATATTGTAGTAAAATTTGTTTTCGGCTGCTGCACATAGTATGTTGTCATTAACGAGTTATACACAGTGACTTACAGAGCAGTTCAGATTATGCTGTGATAGGATGTGTTGTTACAGTAGGGCCCTGCTGCCCTTGCTGGGGGCAGGGGCATCTTTGCCTGGGCCCACGCTCCCTCCCGAGGAAGTGAGGCCAGATGCTCTGTACAGCTGATTTTCCTCTCTGCCGGGACAGCTGCTGTGATTCGTTTATGCAGTACCTGTTTTAAAAGGAGATGCTTATCGATGCGGTAATAAATATCTAATAGATATCTAGCAGTTTGGGAAAGATGGTGACAGAAACCAATGTAGTGATGGAACTAAAATGAGATGTTCATTTAGCCCATTTTGTAACTGTCCCTTATTGATAAGAATTTTATATCTTGATCCTTTGGTTAAAATATAATGGTCCCATGCTAATACTGTTTTCTGTTGGCAGGAGTCGGTTGTACTAAAATAGTTTTGCAGTGAAAATAGTCATGAAGAAAGCCCACCCAAATAATAAAGCAAACAAAAAATTAAGACTAGTTTTACGTTATTGTGAAAAATAAACAGAATGACTCCCAGTATAAAACAGTATATTTTCGACTATCTACTTGACTTTATGACCTGTCTTTATCAATATATATACTTTTGCATTCTAATTAATATAAATATGTACATTCTATCTTCCCACTTAATGTTATAATAGAGTTTTTCCTCTAGTCACAGACCACAAATAATGTCATTCAATCTCTGATATTTCATGGCATTAATTTTTTCTTTATTCCATAACTATTTTATATTTATTGCTGTTAAAACCACGTAATTATCTATGTTGAATTTTTCTTTTGAATTATTTTGTTGGATTTTATTTCAACAGGTGTGATTAATAAATTACTATAATCAGTTCAATGCTTTTTGTTTTGTATCATTGTTTTCTGGGAGATCTTTACATTTTGGGGGTTATATTTATTTCATGGCATATCTGAGTTTATATAATTCCATACATTCATTAATCTGATTTTGTTTCGATTAAATATCAAATATATAGGATTTAAAGACCCTGCACGATGTTTTCTGATGTGTTTTCTTGGATAAAATTAAAGTATAACAGTATCAAGCATTAATATAGTTAAAATTTATTTCTACCATGAGACAAGTGTCTCATGGAACAAAACCTAATATTTTTCATTATAGAATTTATATTGATGTTTTTGTAAATGTGCTGCTGCTTTTATTTAATTTTTGTGAATAAGGGAATCCTAGCAAAAATAAAGGTGATATTAAATCTTTGGTTCTTAATAAAATTTTTTATCTTACGGTTTCATCAGTCATAAATATAAATGAGATAAGTATGCAAGTTTAGGAAACAATTGCTTCTTTGATATTATTTTTACTTGTGAACCAGAGAATAAATAGGGCAAAGAAATGGTGGCAAACTGAAAGTGAGAAACCCCCTTTTAAAAAATTGTTTGAAAAGGGCTAATAAATGACCAATTCCTAGATTATACCTTAAAATTTTTACAGATTATACATTCTTTCAATAGATATGTATATATGTTTACAGAGTTTGGAACCCAGCTGGAGCTAGCCATGTTCAGGATGCTTTGAGGATACAAAGATGACCAAGATATGGATCTTTCCTCAGGGAACATTTCTGAGACGAGTTCAGGTTAATAAAACCATTGATTAAAAGAGTGTTACCAGAAATATTTTTACAGAGTGTGTAGAAAAATTTCATTTAATTGGCTATATCATACCACCATCAGTTGAAAACTTCTTTCTGAAAAAGTGTGAGCATCTGAATAAATGTTTTTTAAAATAACTTTTTCCTGATCTCTCATTCAAATCTGAATTGAATTAGGCACTGTCTTTGATATGTTGAGCTTGAAAACTCGTGTAAGTCTACACCCCCATATAAAATTTCTGATACTACTGTACCTGTCATAGTTGAATTTCCTTTATATGTACTTACACAGACCAATTATCTTTAGCACCTCCTCTGAGGTGGAATTGTTGGGGTTTTCTAGTATTCATTTCTTTAATTTTAAAGTGCTTGCTTTTTCTGCATCAAAGAACTTTCAGCATGATTTATTTTTGAAGTATTTTGAATCTCTTACCTTTTCACCTTTGAACATATTAACAGTTGAGGTTTTCTGACAGTGTGCAGATTATGTTTCCTGTAGAGGTAATACAATTTGAGTTCTTAATGATTAATTTCTTGTTTGAATCGTTGTTCTCTTTATGGCATTTTGATAAAAACAGTCTATTTGTCCCATTTATTATATTATTGAAGTCTTCCGACTGCAGTTTTAAGCTATTGGTAATCATTGCTTTAGTGAACAATCAGTTTGTAATATAGATGATGCTTAACCTCTGATATTTTGGTTTCTAGAAGCATAATTGTCCTTCATATTTGATAAGGACTTTTAGGATAAAATAATTGAAAATATGGCTGCTGTGATGATAGCAGGTACCTGTAATAAAATATTAAATAACACTGGTACATGAATAACCAGCACTCTGGCAGATTAATGTATCTTTTTTAAAGACATGAGACCATGGTATTTTTGCTTTAGTGTATCTGATCATTATTAAAATGTACCTTGAGACAAAATGCTGGAAACAAACAAACAAAAATAATCTAAAGTATTAGATTATTGAGATCTCTTTCCTATTTAAAGTTTCACTCTTGGAATGAATAATTTCATTACATTTTGTTTAGTGAAATATTTTTCGTATTTTTGGTGTGAATTGGTTTGTTATTTAAACAGCTGAGAAAAAGTTGAGTATGTCATATATTGGTGACTGCTATATAGATATGCCAGTTCCTTTATTATAGTGACTTGCCTTCAAATATAGTTTCATAAATATTGTGATAAACATAAAGAGAACTGGTCATCTGTAGTTAATATAACTGAATAAATTAACTTTGTTAATATATAGTACCCGATAGCCCTTGCTTTTTACAAGGTAACAAAGGGCTTTTTCCTTGAAGATTTTGAGTTTTTGATTTCCTTTCCCTTTTCTGATATGACAGATTATGGCACCTATTGTCAATTTCCCAGCCTTGTGCTGGTGGCAGTTAGAGACTCCTTACTGATGGGACCAGTCTAGGTTCCAGAATTTTCTGCACTGAATATAAAGTAGCAACTGTCAGTAAGTGTTTACAGAAATAAGATCTTACATGCCATCCTTTTCTGAGTTAACACTAAGCCATTTACTTAACAGGAGAGCCACAACCACCTCACGTCAATAGAGGCAGTATATTTCTTTAATACTAGAGTTGGTTAGTATAAGGCCTTGAGAGTACGACCTGCCTTACTCATCTCTCATTTTCCATAAGTGTAGCACAATGCTTATCATGTAATAACTACTCAGAAAACATTTGGGGACTATGAGATGGAAGGTACTCATGAGATGTGCTTTTAGCACCCTAGTCAGCCTTCTCAACAGAGATTAACCAGAAGAGAAGGGAACAGTATTTGAATGCCTGTCATTTGCCTGATGCTGTGCTAGTTTTCCATTCATTAACTCATTTAGTCTTACCAACATCTTTGTGAAGTTACTATTCCAATTTTATAGATAAAGAAACTGACTCAGTTTGTGCCTCTACAAATATGCCTTTCCCTTACATTTCATATAAATGTGCTCATACAATATGTGGTATTTTGTGCCTGCTTTCTTTTACTGCCTGATGTTTTGGAGGTTCATCCATGTTGGTACTGTGTTCCTGTTTATTGCCCAATAGCATTGTATTGTATGGCTCTACCACATATTGCATATCCATTTGCCAATTGAGAGACATTTAGGTTTTCATGATATTTAAATTTAAAATCATGCTTTCACAAAAATGTAGATTGTTTTGGACATGATGTAATTTTTTTGAATTGCCAGATCCTTTTTTTGCCAAAGGTATGTGGTACATAACAGTTGATATATGAAACAGGCTCTTTGAGGTTAATTGCAATTTCCGTTTTAGTCTTGATTTGTAATAAAGTTCAGAAGTACAGCTAATCAGATTGATCTCTTCTGAACATTGCTTCCTAAGGAATTCCACACTGACTCGCCTTAACCATGTGCTCTGAATTCATTTTGAATTGTCAATATTTTTGCTATGTTCTTCAAGTGTGTTGTTCATATATTGTCACTTTTTACATATATATATATTTTTTTACCTTACTGTAAAACTTTGAAGCAGTTGGAACCTATATGTTAATTTGTTTGATTTATTTTTTTGCCATATGATGCATGCTTATAAATACTTTCTAGGCTGAGTCAAGAAATTGAATTAGAGGAACTTTTATAATAACAAACATTCTCTCTTTGTTCAAATGTTCTCAAGTTTTTTAAAAAAAATTGTATATATGTGTATTTATAATATAAAATATAAAAAATATAAGTTATATTTATGTACACACATTACATAGAGAAAATACATAGGAGTTAACAATAGAAAAACTGAGTTTAAATACTTCCTTATTAGCCACTTATTAATTTGGTCTTTAGTAAGTAACTTAGGTTCTCTGAGCCTAAACTCTTTTTCTCTGTAAAGTGGGATTTTTGCTATGGCATCTGCCACAGTTGTAAAAATTAGATATGCCTAGTGTGGTACCTGATATATTGGAAGTACTCAGTAAACGTTTATTCCTTTCCATTGCATTTGGAGCCTCACAGTATGGTGTGGATGATCATGCTACACTTTTAAAATCAATTTAATTTTTAAGATTTCTGTAATGAATGCAGTTGTCATTGCCTGACTATCAATGATGATATATTGACATTAGGGAGGTGGTGTCAGCCAAAGGGGTGCTGATGCAAAATACCAGAAATCAGTTGGTTTTTATAAAGGGTATTTATTTGGGGTAGAACCTTACAGTTACCAGGCCATAAAGCATAAGTTTCTTCCCTCACCAAAGTCTGTTGACACGTTTTAGAGCAAGACAGCTGCCAGCGTTTGTCAGGGTTCAGGCTTTTTGGGTTCCTCTCTTCCCGGGGCTCCATTTCTCTCCCGGCTCAGCGCCTCTGCTATCTCCACAAGGCCAGCTGTAGACTATGAGGCTCTCTAGGCGTTGCCTCTCTCCACAAAGCCAGCTGTAGACTATCAGGCGAATGGCTCATCTCTTCCTGGGGCCTTCTCTCCTTCCTCACCACCAAGCTCCTCTGTGTGCTTGCTCCAACATTAAAATTCCAACATCAAAACTCTAACTCAAGAACTCCAACTAACTTCTCTGCTCTGCCATGTAGTTTTATCTCGGAGTCCCTGCCTACTAAGGGGCAGGAGTCAACGTCCTACTGATGTGGCCCAATCAAAGCCCTAATCATAATTTAATCACACTCAGATGAACAGACCAGTTTACAAGCATAATCCAATATCTATTTTTGGAATTCATAACTATCAAACTGCTACAGGTGGGAAGGCAAAAATTTTAATTTGGCTTTTTTCCCCTTTGTTTATAAAGGTCATTCATAAGTTGACATAGTTACTTGTATACCTTCTCGTGTTTCCTTGTATGAGGAAAATACTAATGCTAGAAAAGTACTCACAGATAAGATTGAGAAATGAGTCAAAGGTGTTTAACGCATGGAGTAATTTCAGGGTTTCTAGCTTTGAAACAGGGAAAAGGTTCGAGAGGAGGGAAGAGTGGAGAGCTAGGAGGCTGCAGAAGTCAGCTTGAAATGCTTAGAGCATGGACCAGAGTGGAGCCCATGCCGAGGGAGGGAGGTGGAGAGATAGACACGAGAGCTTTCTAGAGACTGGGACCAGATCGTGATCTTGGTCTCGTGTGTCACTTTATTCTATGTCCGTAGGCAGGCCCTGGAGGTTTTTAAACAAGGGAGGCTCTTATTCTCTTAGTCTTGTTCAGGCATTGGGATGTTTTTATCATTTTTCTTTTTGCTGGCTTTGTTCCTAATTTTTTGTACCTTCCAGGGAAGTTGAAGCTTTAAAGTCAATGTTCTTTCCAAAGAGGTATTTTTTAATAGCATGCTGTAATTTAATTTATTCTGTAAATATTTATTGATGCATGCTATGTGCTAGGCACTCAGAATACAGCAGTCTCTGTCTTTAAATAGTCCCTGTCTTTAAATAGCTTAAATTTTTACAGGCATATAAGCTCAACATATCCAAAACAGAATTCAATTTCTCTTACAAACCTGCTCTTCTACTTGTGTTTCCCTCTCTTGGTGAATAAGAAAATTATTCGCCCGAGTGCTGGCAGCAGGAAGTCATCCTTGACTCCTTCACCCTGCCCCCCCATCCCATTCGGCTTTAAGGTCACCACGTCCTATGATTCAGACACTTAGATAGCTCTCCTATCTCTTGGCCTCCCTCCCTCTGTACCGCCTCCACTCTGGCCCATGCTCTCAGCATTTTAAGCTGACTTCTGCTTCTTAGCTGACTTCTTTGTCTCCATTCTTCCCTCCTCCAGGCCATTCTCAACCTTGCAGCTTGAGGAATTGTTCTAGAAGAAATCAAATTGGTTGATTCTCCTGCTCTAAATTTCGAATTTCACTTTGGATAACATTCAAAGCTCTTAGTTTCTTAAGACTCTTTGCGATTTGGCTTCTTTTACAACACGGTTGTTGCAACAAGTGGCAAAAAGATTGAAACATCACACAACCACTATAAAGAACCTGCACCTTAGATGAACTGTACCATTTTCATGTAACGGGTGGCACTTTAGTTTTCAAAAAACATTATTTGTTATATCAAATAGATGATATTTGACTCTGGATAAATTTTGACATTTTCTTTGTAAACAATTTGTAAATTTATTTTATTTTATAGAAGAGGAGGAGGGAAGAGTGGAGACTTAGGAGTTTGATGATTTACAACCATAAGGACTTTATACCCATTTTATTATATATTATACCTATTATATTGAACTAACATTATAATAAAAATAATTTAATGCCCCTGGGAGGAGAGGCTGCTGTAATTTTTCTTAGAAGGAATCCATATGCTATTAATGTTTGAGGAACATAACTATATAGTAAGTGAGGGTAGGGCCTATATCATATTTACCTTTATAGTCTCTCAGGTCCTACTTCTGTGCCTTTCGATTTTGTTTTTTTTTGAGGGAATGTTTCTCATGTATAAATATGTATCCTTTTGAAACTCTGCTTCAGTTTCTTCATGGGATGCTTCAAGTATCATTCTGAGACTATCCCAACAAGTTTATCAAAATCTGTTGATCTCAGAGTTTTGCTTGATTGTTTTCTTTTGTTTCATGTTCATGATCCTGTTCATCCTTTGGAAAAATGAAAAATATGGTTACTTTAGAAAACATATCAATATAAAGCAACAAAAGCTGTAATCCTCTTTCTGAACTTATAACACAGAAACTTTCTTCCCAAATAGATTGACCAATAGGTAAAACTTTTGTGCACATTAAAAAACCTAGGGAAATAATTTATATCAGTGCTTAGGTTTTTGTAATTGTTTTTCATTTTGGAATAATTTTAGACTTCTGGAAAAATGGCAGAAATAATAGAGAGTTACCGTGTATCCTTTACTCAGCTTTTCCTAATATTAACAGAACGTATAATTATTGAAAACAAGAAATTAACATTGGTTCAATATTATTAACTAAAGTACAGATATTATTTAAATTTTACCGATTTTTCCACTGATGTCATTTTCCTGTTATAGGATCCAACCCAAGATCTCACATTGCATTTGTCATTTCCTTGGTCTTCTGCAAACTGTGACCGTTCCTCTGTCTTTGTCATTCATGAGCTTGGCACCATTGAAGAGTATTGGTCAGTTATTTTGTAAAACTGAAAATTGAGTATTGGTCATTTAATTTGTGTTTGTCTGATGTTTTCTCATGATTAGATTGAAATTAAAATGTTTTTGGCAGAATACCAGAGAATATATACTCAGAAAGTACTTGATGTTGTTTTGTCTCTTGTTACTGATGATGTTAACTTTGATGACTTGGATAATGTGGATTCTGTGGGTTTCCTCACTATCATGTATCATAATCTTTTTTTCTTGATAACTTTAAACATCTGGGGAAGATACCTGGAGATTATACAAATATTCTGTTTCCCCTTAAAATTGAACCCAATAATTTTTAGAACCCATTGGTGGATCATACTTTCCTAAACGTGATTTTCTGTTTCCCTTATTCCTTCAACATTTGTTTTTTAGGATTCTTCTGTAAAGTAGAACTGTCCTTTCTCCCCATTTGTTTATTCATTTAATTATTTATGTTAAGTATGGACTTATGAATATTTTAATCTGTGAATTAGAATTCAATACTATTGTAATTTCTGTTGCTCAAACTATTCAAGCTTTGGCTTTTGGGAATTTTTTCAGGTTGATTCCTGTGCCCTTTGACATGCTTTCTTTTGAGTACTTTTTCACTTTTTGGCATTACAGGATATTCCAAGTTCATCTTGTGTTTTTCCTGCCTCCACCACTTCTACAAGGACCCCTGGTTACTTTTATTGGAGTATGGTATTTAGAAACCAACATCTTAGTGCTAGGTGTGCTCATTACTGTTGGGATGCCATTGCTCCTTGGCCCTCTCAGTGAGCAGAGCTAGGAATGTATGTATCCTAACCCATCCATCTGTCTAGAGCCATATTTTATTTCTGTATCTACCTATTTATAAAAAACAGATATTTTAAAACTGCAAGTTAATATGAATTCTTCCAACTCTTATCCTACACCTCAGGGTTCATTCTAGCCTTCTACTTTCCTATTTGTAACTCTTTTCTGGAGGTGATAAATCTAGCTTTCGTTATCTTTAATATATTTACTTATTTGTTCAACTCTAGTATACTCATAAAATAACAGAAATGTTACTACTCCCTTGAGAAACAAGTTAACTAGCTAGAGTACAGCATTTGTGTATAGTACTTGAGATTTCTCTAGCTTTAAGAGTATCCAAAATACTGTTTCCCAAAGTTATGGTGATGTTATTCATTTGTAATACAATCAGGTTCTTTTGTTAAAGTTTGTCTTTCATTTTGGGATTCTCTCATCCTGATTGATATGCTTTTAAATTTCCATGAAGTAAAATTCAGTTTTGCATTGTGAATTTCTGTGCATGTTGGCAAATGCATAGTCGTGGCTCTACCACAGTCATGGAACAGAACACTTCCATCACTCCATAAGCTTATGTTTTAGAACCAAATGTTAAAAGTTGTTTGATATTTATGATTTATAGGAAAATTTTTGTGCAATATTATGTTGTGTGGATTTTACTGGCATTCTAACCTGGTTTGAATAGTCAAGTAAGAGGGAAACATATTTGAATAATTAAACAATAGGTATACCAAAGGAGAACAAGTAAGAGACTTCACTTTTTAATGTCACCATCATTTGATATTTAGTGTGGTGCCAGAATGTGGATATTACTTTTTTCAGGTTTTAGAGTGTTGAGATTTTCATATAGTAAATTGAGACATTTTAAACAAAAATAATTCAAATGATATACTCAAATACATACTTTAAAAACATTATTTTCTTCACTTATTATTCTCTGTCCCTCCTCGTTCACCCTCTAAGCAAAAAAGTGGATAATTTAGAAGAGACAAAATGTTTTTTAAAACAAATCAATTTTATTGATACATGATTAAAAACCCTACAGTTCTTCCAAAGTATACAGAGTTGTGCGTTCATCACTTCAATCATTATTAGAGCATTTCCATTATTTCAATAATAATAATAATAATAAACAAAAAAAACAGACTAAGAAAATTCCTCACCTCTCAGTCTCTCTCTGTTTCCCCTATTGAACATGGCTGTTATTTCTGGTTATTCTTGCACAATTATTTATTTATTAAGCAGTTTTTTTGAGATATATTCACATGCCATATGATCTATCCAAAGTGTATAATCAGTTGCTTTTAGTATAATCACAATTTTGTACATTCATCATCTCAGATATTTTAGAACAATTTCATTACTCCAAAAAGTAACCCTTTAGCAGTCCTTCCCCAAGCCTTCATAACCACTAATCTAATTTCATCTTTATAAATTGATTTATATTTACATTTTATATAAATGGAATCATACAATATGTAGTACTCTGTTCTCCATTTAGTATAATGGTTTGCTTTTGGTTGGACATAAACATTTTGTAGTATTAACCTACATTTGTTCAACTTCAAAGAAAAATGGTCTTATACAATTTTACCCATATTCATATTTCACATAATGTATTTATATTTCACATAATATATTTAGTTCATAATAGTGCAATCAAGCAGTATTTGAGAAGTGACAAAATATTCTGGTTCTGTTTTAGTTTTGATTATATAGAAAGAGTTTTATTACATGCATTTCCATCTCTTCTATAAGTAAGACATTAACAACAAAGTAAATTGTGTTTGTAAATAAATCAAGGATAAAGGACATGAGATAACTAGGAAGCAAAATTGTGGAAAACTGTTCAATTTTGGCAGAAAATAACAGTGCAAATTAAAATAAGAAGATTAAATTTTAACCTATTAAGTAAGAAGCAATGATTTAAAAAAAGGCAAAGAGAGAGAGAATCCCCACATTTGAAAAGGGTTTAGTGAAGCACACTCCCATGCATTGCGGGTAGCACTGCACACTGATACGGTGCTTTTAGGAAAACAGTGAGAACAAAAATATCAGTAGTGGATCTGTTAGCCTAATGGGACTGTAGGGTATTTTCTTTTTAAAGGATTTCTTATCCAGATTACCTGAAATGGGAAATATACATATAGTTGAAATGTTACCGTTTTCAAGACAAGATTCTTTAAATGCTGTATTTTTTCATTGAATTTTGGTATTAAACATACCATGTACTCTAAAATCTGTCGCATTGTGGTTGTTCAAGTTCTCAATTAGAAAAAGGAAACATTTGTTTTTGCTTGATTCTGAAACAGTTTAGTAACTACAGAGTAACTTGAAGTGTTATTCAAACAAAATTCAGTTAAGACAAACCAGGACTAGGCATTTTTTTTTTAAAGGACAGATGTAATTTATCTAATGTCTTGGTATTAATAAATATTAGAGCTATTTTCTTCTAATAATGAATTTTCATTGGTGATTAGGTCAGTAAATTAGCTTAATGTCACCTTGAAGGTAGAAGGTACTTGGGAAATATGAATACCATCCTTGTTTACCTGCTTATTTTATTTAATACAGGTTTTGTGGAATGAAAGCATAGATAGAGTGTTAAATACGTGGATATTTTGGTAGGAAGGGATTGCTGGATCTGGCCTTTGAAGTCTTATAACCTTAAACACACACATACACACTCACACATAAACACCCACAAATAATAAAATCCTACCAACAATATTTTAAAGTAGATGGCCTAGTTTGTCTTAGCCAACCCTTATGTCCTGTTAGAATCCAGTTAGGAGAGTGTCGGGGTCAGTTGCCCACATCTACCACTCAGAGGTTGGTCTTTGTTGACATTTTGTTGTATATTTTCATACTGTCTTTTGAGCATTTATATTTTAAAAGCCTAGGTCAGTCAACAACCTACATTTAGTGTTTGACTTGGGCTTTTTTTCTAGCATGTGTTTTCAAATTATGTATTTTTAAAAATGTACTGGTTGATAACGGGAGATAGTTCTTCATGGGTCTCTCAGGTTTCTGCATTTCTTCTGGGCAGAGACGTTAACCGCTTTTGTTCTGGACTGTCTTTTAAAGATATTTTAATACAGACAGCCCGGAAGAGAGAAATAATGCCGCTCTCCAGATCAGAGGTAGATTTGTTTCCTGTGTAGGATAATAAAGATAATTTTTAGGTTGGGCAGGTTTGCAAACATTCCCTATAAAAGATTGGGATTTCCTAAGTTCTGGGTTCCTCAGCTGTGATGCATCGTCTACTGGGGCTGCTGCACATCTCCCACTTGGGAATTGGTTGACCTGAAGCTTATGTTACTTGCTGTGCCCTAAGTATTATAGTCCTATTTTCTATTAAAGAGTCTCCTTTTTGCTAGCATCCATGAAACAGTGGCTAGATAACTTAATGGCTTGCAAGTAGGGTAAAATCTTTGACCCTTCACAGTTATTTAATGTTTCGATAGATATATATTGAGGTAATTATATGAGTATTTAAACAAGAAAAAATAGAATTAAATTATTGTAGAAATTAATGATTAGTAAAAGGAAAGAGTATATATGTGCGTGTATTTAATGAGACAAGTATACTAAGATACCCTAGTAACCCATAAATAAGTAACTGCTTCTTAGACCAGTTCCCTTCTGCCCTCATTAGGGGATTACACTATTTGATTTCCAGTCTGGATGTTCTCTCTTTGCGTAGAGGGTCATAGTTACTGTAATAAAATATTTTATTTATATAGTAATCTTATTATTTAAACTTTTTTTTTAAGGCACAAAGAAATTACAGAAACTAAATTGGTTCACTGAATGTTATGGGATACTGGAGCAATTGAATAAACATTTGAAGACTTTTAAATAATTCTTATTAAATATATATAAAGCAAACACTAAGTACATGAAACCTAGAAGATGCCCTCACTTTACTTCTCAGAATTAAAACCAAAAACAGTTAATAAAGGTGCTTCTGCTTGATTTTCAATTATTTTGGATGTATTGATGAGAAAGAGAACATCTTCTAAAATAAATTTTATTAATTTAACTTTCAGCCTAATAAGATTATTATTTTAATTGTATGGCAAATATATTCATAGTGTATTTGAAGTCCGAGTTAAAACCCTAAAAGGTAAATGTAATCAAATCTAAACATTAAGTTTTTTTTGAGGTTAGGATCAGTTTAGTTGCTAACTTTTTGATATGGCAAAATTATGTCTCCCCCCCCCGCCCTTTTTTAACACTAACAGTTATCCCAGTAATTAAGACACACTTCTTTCGTACAGTTAATATGCTGTATGTGTGCTCTCCTAAATGTTCTCTCTGCCAAATGACTAGTTCAAGGTTTCTGCTCTTTAGCCTGCTTAGTCTCCGTTCCGTTTCTTTCCATGTGTCGTTTCTTAGCTCAGGTGGATGCAAAGCCCTAACTCAGGGTAAGATGCTTATTACTTTCTCTCTCATTCTCGAACATTTCCAGTCTATGAGTGATTCACTGGGAACCACCCTCACATTTTTAGTTGGGGGCGTGGATTACGTTTCTCTGAGTTCTAGAGTAGAGCTTGCTTAATTAGCACAATGCAAGCCTTTCTCCCTTGACCACTGATAACTTGGTTTTGCAAGGACAAGGGCTTTCTTTTTCTTGTGCAAGTACAACTCCATAGAGTTCTTAGACTTTTTCAGGTAAAACGAATGATCCAAAGACCAAGCGTGTTCTATACAGAAACTAGAGTGTTCTTCCCCACTCCCTGCCCTCTCTCAGGAGCAGAGTATTGCTAGCACAACAGAGTATTACTAGGTGTTTGTCTTCCAGCCACTGTGCCTGCCCACTGCCCCGCTGCATGTTCCAGAGTCACTACTATCCTGACTTTTGGCACAGTAGATCATTCTTCCTCTTTTTGACCTTAATGTAAATATGTGGAATTTCTTTCACTCAGCATTATATTTATGAGGTTCCTCCAGGTTGTTGCATGTAGCTGTAGTTTTCTCATTCTCATGGATATACAGCCTTCCATTATATGAATATACTACAATTTATTTAAACTCTACTGTTAATGGAAATTTTAGCTGTTGTCATCTTGAGACAGTTTCCATGCTTCTCTGATCATTCTTGAACATGTTTCCATTGAATGTCCGTGAAGATTCCTGTTGGAGTCTAGTCAGAGGAGTGGCACTGCTGCATCACAGGATTTCCCTATATTCAGTTTTAGGAGATACTGCTCAAGTTCTCTGAAGTTGTTTTATCGTTTTATACTTGTTTGAACAATTCATGAGAGTTCAACTGCTCCACATTTTTGCCAACACTACATACTGTCAGGCCTTTTCATTTTAGCCATTCTGGGGCAGTATAGTTGAGTTTTGCATTTCCCTGATAACTAGTGAAGTTGAGCACTATTTCATTTTTTTATTGGCCATCTGGGTATACACTTTTCAAAAGTGCCTTTTCAAGTCTTTTGCACATTTTTGTTTTCTGTATTGATTTGTAGAGTTTTTTCATATTATCTGGATACAAGTTCTTTGTCAGATTATGTATTGGAAATATTTTCTCCCACAGTGTGAGAAGCCACAGCAAGTTCTTGATTAGTCAGAGCCCGATAAGGTCTTTGACCTTGATTTTGTCTCCTAACTGTACTGTTCTTCCTGGTGGGGAGAGAAGGTGGTGTCACTGTGTTTGTGTGTGTGTGTGTGTGTGTGTGTGTGTGTGAATATTGGAGGACCCCATAGGTTATAGAGTATAAAAAACTAAAATGTCTGGGGAAACACAGTATATAAATCAAAAAGCAACATTTAATCTACTGTATGATTAAATTAGATGGCAAGCAGTGTTGTTTTTGAGTCATAAAAAATTAAGTTGCAGGCAATTTAATTGATTGTTTTCCTCTTTAAAGGATTTTTAAAATCCTTGTCAGATAATTCTGACATCTGTGTCATCTTGGTGTTGGTGTCTGCTGATTCTTTTTTTCCCCTATTCAAGTTGATATTTCCTTGTTCTTGATACGGCAAGTGATTTTCATTGGAAACCTGGTCATTTTGGGTGTTGTGTTATGAGCCTTTGGGATCTCATGTAAATCTTTGTTTTAGTGGGCTTTCACTGCCACGGCTCCATAGGGGAACGTGAGAGGCAGCTCTGTTATTGCAGGGTAGAGGGGAAAGTCCAGGTTCCCTTCTTGGCTTCCTTTGACACCTGGTTGGGGGAGGGGTGTCATATAACTGCTGGTAATAGGTGGGGTTTTGGGTTCTCCAGTTGGCTTTGCTTGACCCTCCCTCTCTGGGACAGGCAGAGGTGCCGCATTATTAGTTCAGGTCACTTCCACTGACTTGCCAGGGTGAGAGGGTGGCCTCGTTACTTCGGGGTGGTGGTGAAAGTTCTAACTCTCCACTGCTCTCTTCTGACACCACCCCAGAGGGGAGGGGATGGGGAAGTCTAGGCTTTCCCCCTGGTCTCCATTGACACCATGCTGGGTGGGGAGGAAGTACTGGCCCTCTGTTTGGCCTCCACTGACAGCACCTGGGGATCTGGAGAGTTTAGGCCCCTCTGGTCTACTCAGCCTTACTGGTCAGGGTGGTGGGAGGCTGTGGGTTTTGTTCCATGGTGCTTAGCTGGAGTAGAGTGGTTATTGTCTAAACACTTTTCTAAATGTTTTTTTTTTTTCAGGCTGTCCCTTTCCTTGTCCTTTGAGTACAGAGAGCAGACTTTCCTTGGAGCTTCTTTTTTTTGGCTGCCCCCTTTGGTTATCCTTGGATTGCTGGCCTCTCCAGCAACCAATCTGGGATGTAGGAGATAAAAAAGAAAACCCGGGAAACTTACCAATGTGTCGTTCCTCAGGTCCAAGGCCCCTGGCCAGTCTGCCTTCTTCCCTCCACCTTCATAGTCATCTCATGCTTGGTTTTTATATGACAACTAGCACTTTTAGCTGTTTTTAGTGGGAGGATTAGGGGAAAAGTATGTTGCTTTCATCTTTCTGGATGTAAAAGCCTGATTGTTTTACATTTAATTCTGTTATAAACCTTTGAAAACATTAGAAAAAATAAAATGAAATATATTTTGTATATATGGTCAGTGTCAATTAACATTGAATATATTCACCAAAACAAAGAATTTAAATAGAAATTAATTTGGGGAAAAATATAATCTTATATAATTCTATTCATATGAAATACAAACCAAAAGACTTTAACCATGAGTAAATTAAATTCCTATGTTTAATTGCAGAATCTTTTAGCTGAAAAAGTAGAGCAGCTGATGGAATGGAGTTCCAGGCGCTCAATCTTCCGAATGAATGGTGACAAATTCCGAAAATTTATAAAGGCACCACCTCGAAACTATTCTATGATTGTTATGTTCACTGCTCTTCAGCCTCAACGGCAGTGTTCTGTGTGCAGGTAAGTTATGTATTTTTAACTATTAAAAATTATCTCAGGCTTATATATTTATTTTGTTATAAGGTAATTGTATATAAGAGAATTAAACAGCTGTTCAATGCTCTGTCAAATAACACATGACACTTACATTTATGAGTAAGCTCAAATTAGTGTTTTCTAGCAAATGACTTTGGTAGGCTAATATTCTTTTACTGTGGGCATGCGAAATATTTATTGGCCAATCCACATGTGATCATAAAACAAAATTTGTTATCTTTATGTCCTGCATGAAGGTAAATAAGTGATAGAATTTGATTTGGATATTGCCTTGTAGATTAACTAATTATATCTTATGCGCAATAAAGTAGCTCACCCCTCCTCCCAATAGCTTCTGTTTTAACAGCTTAATAGGATGGACTCAATTCTACACAGGGAAGTCCATATTCTTTCTAATATTTCTAGTAATAACAAATTTCTTACATAGTAGTAAACAATTTGAAATGAATTAAATACTTAACAGTAGTGAAATATCAGAAAATTATGGGCATGTGTAAATATAATATGCAACTTATGCTTTTTTTTTTTTT
>JAQZBX010058582.1:0-17709 GCA_029593785.1 Cabassous unicinctus
TAAAATTTCAATCTTTCTGAATTTGTTGAGAGTTGTTCTGTGGCCTAGCAGGTGGTTAACCCTGGAGAATGATCCATGTTTCCTCAAGAAAAATTATATCCCACTGTATTTGGGTGCAATATTTGTATATGTCTATTAAGTCTAAATCTCTAATGTATTACTCAATGTCTCAGTTTCTTTATTGATCTTCTGCTGAGATGTTCTTTCTAATGGTGATAATGATGTGCTAAAGTCTCCCACTATAATTGTAGAGGCATCTGTTTATTCACTTAGCTTTTCCAATGTTTGCTTCACGTATTTTGAGGTGCTCTATTAGATGCATAAATGTTTATTATTGTACTTTCTTCTTGATAGATTAACACTTTTATTAATATATACTGCCTTTCCTTTTCTCCTACAATAGTTTTGTATTTGAAGTCTATTTTGTTTGATATTAGTATAGCTACTCACACCCTTTTTCGGTTATTGTTTGCATTTAAAATGGTTTTCCAAACACTGACTTGCAACCTTCTTGCATCTCTGGGTCTAAAGTGAGTTTTTCTCTATGTGACTTTTCTGTATGCTAAAGCTTCTTTGAAGATAAAATGAAAAAAATAAGGCCTAGGGGAATATATGGAAGAAAATGTCACTGTACTTATGAGACAACAGATCCTCCAGTGATGAAAGACACAATGTCTAATTTTTTTCAATTATTTCAATTTTTACTCTTTTTTGTCTTTTATTGGTTAATTTAAAATTTTTATTTCCTTTCCTTTTTAATATTATTTAGCTATTTGGTTGGCATAATATTTGTCGAGGTTTTGGATGACAGAAGGATCACAACAATAGCAGAGGAGATCAATGGTGCAGGGTGTCAGTGATGGGGGGATGCATGGGAAGATGTTTGCCAGGGACATGACTCTAAGACAGATGACTATGTTCAAGTGTTCATGGGGCATTGTCTCGGTGGGTGGAGATCCACACAACTGAAAGAATATTGAATTCCCATCTTTGGAAGTTCTGCTGCATTCTCTAATTGGACAGCAAGAATCTTCTGAGTACAATGTCAGTGCTTAGCGAAGGAATCAGAACTTTATGCCAAGCCCTTGATATTGATGATTGTACTTATGAACATTTTCTGGTGAAATTGAAAGAATAGTATTACATATTTCTTAAGAGTTACCTCCTGAAAACCTCCTTGTTGCTCAAATGTGGACTCCCTCTAAGCCAAACTCAGGATATAAATGTACTACTTTCCCCTTTGTGTGAGACATAACTCCCAGGGATGAACCTCTCTTGACACAGAGGGATTATTTCCAAGCACCAACTAGCAATGCGTCTGGAAAAAGACCTTGACTGAAAAGGGGAAATGATAAATAAAAATGTTTTTATGACTAAGAGATTTCAAAGTAGGTCATTCCAGAGGTTATGCTTATGCAAGTGTCAGCAGGATCACTTTGATTGCCACATTAAACAGTGCCTAAAATAGCAGGGCTGCTGAGAGCTCTAGAGACATCTAGAAAATATAAGCAGGGCAGACAGCTCAGGAATTTGACAACCAGTTAGTGAACCTTACTTTGGAATTCATACTGCCCAGTGTAACAGTTTGACTAAGTTATAGGTTCTCTACACATGGTTCTTCTACCCTTTTATTTGAATGTATAATTAGCACAATACTTGTTAAACATAGGTCCCAGAGACTTAAATATTTTGTCAATTCATGTACCAGTTCAGTCCAAAATTACAGCAGATTTACAACACCTACTCTCCAATTCATTCGCTTTGCCCAGGACAATGAACAAGGAAATGGTGATGGACAACACCTATCCCAAGAGACACACTCCAAAGAAAGAGTGTCTGCAATTGCAAGCAAGATAATTCTATTCCATTCATCTGCTCAATGGGATCTAAGCTCCCACTCAGCTAGAAACTGAGTCGGCACCACCATCTCCAAATCCTCAAGATTGGGGAATGAACAAAGGACTAAAAAACACATTATTATTCTACTATAGACTTATTATTTGTCAAGCAATGGAAGAATTCTTATCATTGATATAAACGCAGTGGTCCCTAGAGATTCTGAGGGATTGGAAATGGAAGAATAGGTTTAATTTAGGGGCATTTTCAGGACATTGGACTTGTCCTGTATGACATTGCAGTGATGGATGCAGGCCATTGTATATTTTTTCAAAACCTACAAAATTGTGCTGGACAGACCGTAAACTACAGTGTAAACTGTAGTCCATGGTTAGGAGCAATGCTTCCATATGTGTTCAATTGTTCCTGTATACCATAGTAATGGAGGATGTTGTTAATGTGGCAAAGTGTGGGATAGGAAAGGAGTGGGGCATATAGGAATCCCTTCTATTATTATATAACATTTATTCAACCTAAAGCACATTTAAAAATAAAAATAAATAAATAAAATGAGTTTCTTGTGGACAGCATATAGATGGGTCATATTTACTTATCTATTTTGCCTATCTTTGTCTTATGATTAGAGAGTTTAATCCAATATAATTCATTGTTATTACTGTTAAGGCATTACTTACATAGCCATATTTCCTTTACTTTTATATATGTCACGTGTTGTTTTTATTTTTCTTTTTGTCTTTTTAGGCAATCTTATCACTAATCTTCCTTCCTACACTTTACTCCAACCCTTTCTCTCCTTTTTTTTTTCCTTTCAACCTGCAGAATTCCTTTTAGTATTTTTTCAAAAGAAGGTTTCTTGCTGACAAATATATTTCTCCTAATTTCTGTTTAGCTGTGAATATTTTGAACTGTCCCTCATTTTTGAATGCCAGATTTTCTCAATGCAGAATTCTTGGTGGAGATTTTTATTCTTTTAGCACCTTAATTATGTCACAACACTGTTTTCTTGCCTCCATGGTTTCAGATGAGAAATCAGTACTTAATCTATTGGGCTTCCCTTTTCTGTGATGGATCTCTTTTCTCTTGCTGCTTTCAGTATTCTTTTTTTGTCTTGAGCATTGGGCAATTTGATAAGTATGTGTTTCCCAATAGGCCTTTTAGGATTTGTACTGTTTGGGGAGTGCTGGGCTTCGTAGACATGAATGTCCATGTTCCTCAAACCAGTTTGGACATTTTCAGCCATTATATCTTCCAACAGTCTTTCTGTCACTTTTCTCATCTCTTCTTCCTCAGGGATACTTATAATGTGAATGTTTGTGAGTTTTTTGTTGTCAATCAACTCCTTGAATCCCTGCTGCTTTTTTTTTAAACCTTTTAATCTATCTGTTCTACTATCTGTCTGATATCAGATTACTCTCTTTGAAATCACTGATTCATTCCTATGCCTGTTCAAATCTGTTATTTGCTTCCAGAGTATTTTTTATTTCTTGCATTGTGTCATTCATCATCATCAGATCTTTTATCTTTTTATATAGGTTTAAAATTTCTTCAGTATGTTCCCCCAGGTCTTCTTAATGTCCTTTATCTCTTCCTTCATGTCATTAATTTGATTCATGATATTTGTTCGAACATTTTTGATTAGTTGTTCCACATTCTGCATCACCTCCTTTTTGTCAGCTTTTTCATTAGTGTGGTCCATGTCTTCCTCTTTCTTAGTATGCCTTGCAATTTTTTGTTGGTGTATAGGCATCTTTTTGTCTTGATGGGCTTAGTCAGTTGGTTAGCTTCTATTTCTATTCTAGGGTTTATTTTTATTTTTATTTCTTGTGGTAAGGTTGCTTTTTGACACTCTGTTCCTCTTATTCCATATCCTTGCAGTTGTCTGTGTTCCTTTAGAAGAAAATATTAAGAACAGAGAAAAGGAAAGAGATAAGAGAGAAAAAGCTAAAATTAAAAAAAAATAATAAAAAAAGGTAGAAGAGAAACCATACAAGTGCTAGGAAAGTAAATAAGTAATATGATTAAAAATCATAAAAATTACAAAGAAATAAGATTAAGAAAGGTGGAGTAGAAAAATGAAACAAGAAACAAAATAAATAAAAAATTAGAATGAATTAAAAGGCCAGAAGTATGAGAAAAGAAGAAAAGAATGAGAGAGAGAGAGAGAGAAAGAAAAAAAATTAAGACCAAACAAGAAGAAGTGGAATGAAAGGAAAGCAACAGAAGACAGAAGATGGAAAAATGAAGGAAAGAAAAGAAATAAATTAGGTAGAAAAAATAAGTAAAAGAAAAATGGAAACAAAGTGGAAAAGACAACAAACAAAAAGCAAAACAACAACAATGACAGCAACAAAAAAACAACCCAGGAAAAATAGCCTTTCTTCTTAGGTCCCTAGGGAGCTGCTCAGGCTGCTGGTAGTCATCAATCAATCACCCTGCAACCTCACCTCTGCAGGTTTGGTACCTGGTTTTAGTGAATAAAATAAAGAAAATGAAAAGAAGTGATAAAAATTAAAAATAACAGCTCAAGAAAAACTAAGACAAAAGAAAAAAACTTTTTTTTTAAAGATTTATTTATTTATTTATTTATCCCCACCTTGCTGCTTGTGTTTGTTGTGTCCATTCGCTGTGTGTTTTCTCCATGTCTGCTTATCTTCCCCTTGCTGTGAGGTCCAACTGCATCAGCCCCTCACACCGCACGGGCCGCCCTGCCCTCACAAGGAGGCCCAGGAATCGAACCCTGGGCTTCACACATGGTAAATGGGGGCTTTATCGGTTGAGCCACACCCTCTTCCTGTTGTGAGGGCTTGCTGCATCAGCCCACTAGGCTGTGGGGGCTGGCCTGCCCTCACAAGGAGGCCCCGGGAAGCAAACCGGGGGCTTCCATATGGTAAATGTGGGCTCTATCAACTGAGCCACTCCTGCTTTCCTAAAAGAAAAATTTAAACTATACATTCATGTCATAAGCTGTCAGGTTGTTGCCTGATAACCTGGTGGCTCAATCCCTGTATCCGTTCTCTTAGGAGGTACCAGGAGTCAAACAGGGACCTTGTATATGCAAGTTAGGAATTCCTATGCTGAGCTCCACCAACTCCACAGGTCAGGTAGATTTCTGAAAGCTTATGTCATTCTCCCTCCCCCACCCCATTCCCACAAGTGAGTTAAGCTTCTAACAGTTTGCCAGAGCAGGGCTGGTTAGGTGCCTGTCTCTGCCCCCTCAATGAGCTAGTTCTTCTCTCTCCCAGGGTGGTTGGGAGTGACAGCCTGCTTTATCAGATCCTTCCTCCCCTCTCCCTGGGGCCACTGAAGTACTGACTGTGGTCTTTTTTGAGATTTAAAGGGGGCTTAGTTTGGCAAACTCATTTAAAGGAAACCACTCTCCATTCCCTGCCAGACCCTTCTTCCTCCCAGGGAAGGTTCTTTCCCACTCAGTTGGCTGCAATGAGTCAGGGGTTTTACCAAGGCTATCTGCCTTGAGGTTGAGGTATAAGTGCCATTCCCAGACACAGGGGTAACTCATGGTTTTCCTTTAGCCTCTTTGTCTCTCTGTCCCTCTCCTTCCTAGGTAATGTACAGCACTGTCCTGTTCTGCAGCTTCCCTGAGCAGCTCTCTCAGGTAGGTCTTTACCCTTTTGCCATTGTTTTTTTTTTGTGAGAGAGTTGAGTTCTGCCTTCCTACTTTAATGACATCTTCCCAGATCCAGTACAAAGTTTGACTGACACAAGAAATAGAGTCAGCATCACTGAAAATTCTCTCTTTTTTTAACTTAAAAGTTTATCAAGGAAATTTAGATTACATAAAGTCTACTTTGAAATTATAAGGGATTCCCACATACTCCAACCCCTCTCCCTTCTATATATTCCCCCATTAACAATATCTTTCAATAATTTGGTACACTTATTGCAATTGATGAACATATACTGAAGCATTGTCATTAGTCTTGGTGTACAGTTTACATTATATTGGACACTTTGCACCACACAATTTTGCAGGTTTTCAAGATTTATAATGGCTTGTGTCTGTCATTGAATACTATGCAGATTAATTCCAATGTCACAAAAATGCCCTATGTTACACCTATTCTTCCCTGTCCCTCCCCTCAGAACCTCTGGTGACCACTGTCTTTATAACAATGATATAAGTTCTTCCATTACTATAATTATAATAAGTCTACTTTAGTCCATAGTTGCATATCCCTCTTATGTTTGCTTGTTCCTCTATCTTGAAGATTTTGGGATAGTGATGCCTACTCTGCTTCTGATGGAGAGGGGCTTAGATCTTATGGGGAAGATGGATGGAATTATCTGCTTAAAGTTGAAGATACTCTCTGTTTCTTGGGATGGGCATTGTCTATCATCATCCTTTTGTTAGTTGTACCGTGCGAGTCTGATTACCTGGAGAGTAGGTGTTGGCAGCAACTCTGCTGAGATTCAGAGTTTACCTGCCATATGAACAGACTGAAAAAAAAGTCTCTGGAACATATATTTAATGGGGGAAGGCACTGAATTTATACGGTTAGTGTGGCTTAGAGAGACGCCACATTTGAGCAATAAAGAGGCCTTCAGGAGGTAACTCTTATATTACTAGGCCAAGTTTCAATTTCACAGGAATGAAGTTTGTAAGTATAAGCATCAATATCAAGGGTCTGGAGTATTGGTCCACCCTCCTTTGGTAGACACTGCCCAAGTACTACAGAGATTCTCACCACTCTCTAAGAGAGCATAGCAGGGCTCACCAGGATGGGAGTAATAGTCTGTTGATTATTCTGAGACAACACCTCATAACCACATGAACACTCTCACACTCTCTAGAGGTATGCCCCAGGTGCACCTCCCCACACACATCCCCTGCCATCAACATCCCAGATCAGTGATCCTCCCCTACTACAGCTGCACACATTTCTGCAACCAAAAACCTCAACTTCAACAAATCTAACAGAAAAATAACAATAAGAAAATAAAATAACTTAAAAAATTACACAAAAAAGAAAAAAAAAGAAATTATTTTTTTTGCATTGTGCCTTTCATCACCAAAAATATTATCTTTTCTGTATATTGATAATTTCTTCTGTATGTTCCCCCAGAGTCTTTTTATTTTTTATTTTTCACTTTATTTTCTGAGAAGTTTTAAGTTACAGAAAAGTCACATAGAAAACACAGGGGATTCCCATACACCCCTCTTCCTTCTCCCATAACATCTTCCCTTACCATTGACATCCTACCTGAGTATGATATATTTGTTACAATCGATTAACAAATATTGAAGCATTATTACTAACCATGATCGCTGGTTTACATTATGGTTTACCTTTTGCACTGTATACTTTTATAGGCTCTGAAAAAATGTATAATTGCCCATATCTGTCATTGCAAGATCATGCAGAATAGCTACAATACCCCAAAGATGCCCCATGTTCCACCAATTCCTTCCTCCACATCTCCTCAGAACCTATGGCAACCATTAAGTTACAAGTTTTGAAGAATAAAGTTTATAGTTACATACATTAATATTGAGGGCTTGACATATTGGCCTTTTTTGAATTTGGTGCTGCCTATGTAATGAGATGTTCTTGCCTCTTTATTTAAAAATGTAGCAAGACTGCCCAGGATAAGAGTTTAATATTTTCTTGTTTATTGTGTGGGTCTCCACCTCAGTTCCATTGATAGTCCATCCCAACCCCCCCACACCCTGCTTATCCTCACATTTCACCACCATCAACCCCATTCACATCCCTGTACCACCATTACCCCCTCCACTGCCAAACTATTCCCTTCCACCTAATCATGGTTTTGTTCATATTGACCATCGGCTCAAACCACTCTACTCCATTTTCACCTTGTAGAGGCCACCTTCATTCCTGGTTTTTTGACTCCTTCCTCTATCTTCAAACTTAACTGAGAAAAAAATTATCTATTTTTACTTATTAGTGTTTTATCAAAAACTGATGTTGACTATCTTATTAAATCTCGTAACCCTTAGACCAACTATTATTATTAATTTTATTTAGGAAAATGCCTGTCGGAAACATACTTACATTCCTGAAACTAAAATTAAATCACCATTATTTGTGTTATATATATATATATATATATATAGCACAAACACACAAATTTTATTTAGTTAGGTATCTTCTTTTTTCTTCTACCTTTTCTTCGCTTCATTTCTTAAACAATTCATTCCTAAATCCTTCAGATGAGACTCAGCATAATAAGTTTCCACATAGTACTTGTAATGGGAACCAAGGTGGTCCAGAATGGGGTGTCAAAGTCAAAGTGAGATAATGAAGTTTTCCATGAAGTATGGAAGTTCAGGGTGGTAGTTGCCTCATGTTAGAAGTCAAACCTGAACAAGATGAGGAGGGCATTCAAATATGGGAGTTGTAACTTTTGGTTGTAAGCTAAACAGATATAGACATTGGACATCAAGCAGTGCATAACAGTGATTCCTGAGAGAGGAAATACAAATAAGGCCTACTAATACTACAGTTTATTATATGGTGTCTTAGATTTCTGGTGCTGCCATAACAAAGTAACACCAACTAGATGGCTTACAAGAATAGCAATTTACTGCCTGACAGCTTTGTAGATTAGAAGTCCAAAATCAAGTAGTTGACAGGCCCACACTTCCTCTGAAGTGTGTAGGGTTCAGGTGAAAGTCAGCAATCCATGACATAACTCAACTTCTGATTGTCACATGGCCATCTTTTCTGTCTATTTCCTGCTGTGCCCAAATTACCTTGCCTTATAAGAACATCAGTCAAATTAGATTAATACCCAGTTTGGTCTCATCTTAACTAATAATATTTTCAAAATTTTATTTCCAAATAGGATCATATTCATGTGAAAGAGGGTGAGTATTAAACTGTTTTAAGGAGTGGGGCAGGGGCACAATTCAAACCATAACACATGGAAAGAGTTTCCAAGCTGCAAAGCTAGAGTTAGGATCCAGCACCTAGTGAACTTTCAAGTGAAGAAATGGAGCTGGGAATTCAGTGAAGCCAAAGCAGCTTGAATTCACATAGCAGAGTACCAGAAAGAAGAGAGCTCCAGAGAAAGCTCCAGAGAGAGAAACAGAGAGGGGGAGAGAGAGAAAGAGAGAGAGAGAGAGAGAGAGAGAGAGAGAAAGAAAGAGAACCAGTGGAATGTCCACCTTGAGTCTTCGACAAGTACTGATCATCATATACACAAGAGGAAACTACCCAAATCCAGAGAAAGAGCCACTCCAAAGTAATAAAGGAACAACCTATAGAGTTCACGGAGAATCAGAAGTAATCTGAATTTCTCACAAGCCCGAGTAGAAAACTTCATAATTCACAGGTCATCAGGTAGGGTATTGTAGCATTTTGGCATTTTTTATGAAATCCAAAAATAGATATTTGATTGTGTTTTTAAACTGGTCTGTTCCTCTGGGCATATTAGGTTTTATTAACTTCAGAGGTTTCACTTTTATTGATTAAATTATGATTAGAGCTTTGATTGGGCCATGTCAATAAGACACTGAGTCCTTGCCCCTTTGGTAGGTGCGGACTCAATGAGAAAACAATACGGCAGAGCAGAGAGTGGAGTTTTTCATGCTGGAACCCTGGGAACTAAAGAAACAGGAGAAGAACACAGAGGAATAGATATGGCTCCATAACCAAGACTTAGACTCCAGGAAGAAAGAGAGCCTTTTAGTCTACAGATGACCTTGTGGTGAGAACAGCACAGCTGAGCCCACAGAGAGATGAGCCCTGGGAGAGAGTCGAGACTTATCCCAGCCTAGAGCTGAGATTAGAAGATTCTGGGACCACAGAGCCTTAAGAGGAAGAAGAAGGCTGTACCCTTGCAGAGGTTGGCAGCAATCTTGCTCCAACACATGGCAACAGACTTTGGTAAGGGAAGTAACTTATGATTTATGGCCTGGTAACTATAAGTTTCTACCCCAAATAAATATCCCTTTATAAAAACCAACAGATTTCTGTTATTTTGCATCAGTACCCCTTTGGCTGGCTAATACAGGTATTCAGACATGAATTGCCACCATAGTGAAGAAAATTAGTTATAATTTCTTAACTAGTAATAATTTCTAAACACCTCTCTGGTCCCACTTAATAATTTCAAGAATAATTATAAAAATATTAAAAAATCCAGCATCCAAAAAGTTAAAATTAACAAAATTTAGCATCTAATTATTAATTTAAAAATTTACAACTAAGCAGAAATATATAATCTAGAGTGAGGAGAAATCAATCAATTGAAACTGAAACAAGGAAAGATAAATAGTATAGAATTTGTAAGGATATTAGAACAGCTATTATATCTGTATTCCATAATTTTCAGGAAAGTAATGCTAAGATTAAGCATCATAAGTATAGACATGGAAGATATAAAAAGATGGAAATTGAAATTATTGTGATGAAAAATACAATTGCTGGGATGAAAATTGCACTCCATAGCAGATAGCAGATGATTGGACACAGAAGAAATTGGGCACTGCAAAAAAAAAATGATTAGTAAACTTGAAGAAACAATAATAGAAACTATGTAAAGGGAAAAAGAAAAAGGAAAAAATGACTGAAAAACAAATAAACAGAGCATTAATGAACTGTGGAAAAACATTAATTACTATATGAGTAATTGAGTCCCCACAGGAAAGGATGGGAAAATGGACAGGGGAAAAAAAAGTCCAAAACATTTCTAAATTTAATGAGAACCATAGATATAAGAATCCAACAAACCACAAGCACAAAAAAGTCAGGAAGAACACTGCCCCACAAAACATTATATTAAATTGTTCATATCAGTGATAAAGAGAAAAATTTAAATTCAGCTAGAGAGGAAAGACACATTATGTACAGAAGAATGAAAATTAAAATAACAGCACACTTCTGATATGAAAAAATATGACAAGATGATAGAGAAATGTCTTTAAAGTAATCCAAGGGGAAAAAGTCAACCTAGAATTTAATGCTCAGAAAAAAAATATCTTTCAAAAACAAAGATGAAAAAAGGCATCGAGACATTCAAAAGTTAAACAATTCATCAACAGCAGACCTGCATTACTAGAAATAATAAAGAAGTTCTTTAGTCAGAAGGAAAATGATACTAAATGAAAACCAGAATCTATTCAAAGGAATATAAGCTTCCAGAATTGGTAAATATAAGTGAAATACATATAATATGATTTCTTTGTCAGCAGAAAGTCAACATTGATTCATTTTTCTTTATTGAAAATATGTTTTGTCATATGAAAAATAATTTTCATCTAAATACTTTCTCTTTCATGTGCCAAATATTAAAAATCCAAATTTAAAAATCCTCTTAATGATATAGCCACAAATCTCTTCTAAATCCTGTGAAAGTTAAGTTTTGTTGATCCCTATAAAACAGCTTCCCCGTCAAACTAAAACTAAGAGTTTATTGTAATTTTTAAAGCTTTACAGACTGTAAGAGAAATCTGAAATTTATCAAAAATGTCCATATCTTAAGAAAAGAACTAGTATATTTTAAGGAATAGCTCTTTACTATAACAATTTTCCTTTGGCAGATATCAATCAATTTAGGTAATTGTGCTGCCCTCTGAAATTAGAAGTCATTTCTCTAAAGAGAAGTAGCTAATAGAGTGGTCCCAGGAATTTTTAAAAATACATACTGTGAAAACTGATTGGAATTGTATTTACCAATATAGGTGCAATAAAGGGGAAGGATCGTACTAAGTATTTTAAAAGTTTGAAACAAAGTTTTGGAATAGAATTTGGAATAAATGCTACTATAGACACTGCTTCTGATTTAGGCTTCTTACCAGACTGAAGACATTTTGAAATCTATCTGGATGGGAAGACAAATAGACCATTAACAGAACTTGAAACTGAAACACAGCACTGTTCAGACCTTTCAAAGAAGAATTAGGACTTAGAGATTCTAAGCCTAAAGGAAAAAGTAAAGAATTTATTACTAAGGAGTTGACATTACATTAAAAAAAAAGTGATTGGAAATTTGTCACACCTGTGGACATAGTTGATAAGCCGCTTAAAAATATATGATCAAATAATTATCAGTTCCAAGGATAATTTCCTAAGAGGAACAAGAATAAACCACACACCTTAATCCCAGCTCAGATTAGGAGATCCTGGTTAAAGCTAATTTCTGTACCTCTATTACCCTTATATTAATCTGGCCTTTATGCTATTTTACCATAAGGTGGCGATAAAGTCAAATATTAGTCTAAGAAGCTGCTTGTTCAAAGCTTAACCATAGTCCTAGAGGATTTTGCAGAAATGCCTGTCTTTAGAAAAGGTTAACAAACTGTGTGAATTTTTAACCAATTTATGCTTCATCCTGTGAGCGTCACTTCAGGACCACACTAACTGTTCTCATTTTAATTCATGACCATGAATCTCAAGGCCCTACGAGTGGGTGAGCTGCCAGCCTCTGGGTGAGCCACCAGGCCCTGCAAGCTGGTGAGCCATCAGGCCCCATGCACAGGTATGTCACCAGAACCCATGAGCAGGTGAGATGCCAGGCCCCAGGTGAGCTACCAGGACCCATGAACAGGTGAACCACCAGGCCCTGCGAGCCATGCAGCAAGATGATGATGTAACAGGAGAGTGACACAAGGGAGAGCCAAGAGGAGATGCACCAAAACCCAGGATCTAAGGTAGCACAAGCAGTAGGACATCTCTCTTCCACATGGGAGGGTCTGAGGATGAAATCCCATTGAAGACAGGAGGAGAAGGATGATAAGTGAGGGCAGGAAAGGACACAGAGAGTTGCCCAGTGAATGGCCACAGAAACAGCAAAAACAGGGGGAGAGGGTGAAAATGGATAAAAGTAAATAAATAAATAAATAAATTCTTAAAATAAAAACCATTATCTCCACTTGTGCACCAGATTGCACTTCCTTTTGTCAACTCAAGAGCAGTGGTCTGATAATTCTCTGCTCTCTCTTCACAATTCTTTACCAGATAATTACCATCACCATAGAAATATCCTGCTATTTCCCACAATTTGAAAATTCCTTTTCCTAATCCCCACTTCCCTGATATTTATTACTTCCTCATTATAGTAAAATATGTTGAAAGAGTTTTCTTATTTGCTTTCTCTAATTCTTTTCTTCTCAGTTTTTCTTATGCCAACTCCAGGAAGGCTTTCCCCACCATTCAATTTTAACAAACTTTTCTTGTCAATATTGCAAATGACCTCCTTATTGCCAAATCCAATGGTTAATTCCTAGTCATCTTTTTTTTTTTAGAAAGTACTGGGGATTGAACCCAGGACCTCATACATAGGAAGCAGGCACTCAACCACTTGAGCTACATCTGCTTGCTTTAGCCATCATTCTAATAGACCTTTCAGCAACACTGGAACTGAGCATTCTTACCTCCTTGGTGCACATCACTTACTCAGTTTCCAATTAACTACTATTTCCTGGTTTTTCTCTTAGTTAACAGGTCACTCCTTTTCATTATCAATTGCTGATTCTGCCTTATATCTTTGCCTTCTTTAGGTGATGTGTCCCAAGACTCAGTCCTTGGTCCTCTTATTTTCTCTGTCAATACATATATCTTCAGTAAATACATGCAATCCCATAGCATTAAATGTTAACTAAATACTGAATGCTCACCAATTTATATCTGCATAGCAGGCCATGATCTCTAACCCAGGACTTATATATATAACTGTGTGACTGAACCTTCAGTTGGTACATGTCTCATGAATATCTCAAATTCAGCATGTCCAAATTGTATTCCTGATTCTTGTTCCCACACCACGTTCTTTATGTAGTCTTTCTTTTCTCGCTTAATGGCAATTCTGTCTTATCATGTCTCAGCCAAAAATCTTTAAATTACTCTTTACTGCTCTCTCTTATAACTCACATTCAAACTGACAACTCTACCTTCAAAATATATTCAGAATCCAACATACCTCACTACCTTCCTTAAAACCACCTGGATTTGAGTCACAATCATTTCTCATCTAGCTTTCTCAAATTGACTCCTTAACTTGTTTACTGCTTCCCCTCCCTCCTCCAATCCACTCCAATTGAATCTTAATATATCAGCCAGAGTAATCCTGTCACAGGTTGGTTAAGTGTCCTCTGATCAAAGCTCTCTGATGGCACACCATTTCATTCTCATTAAAAACAAAGGCTTTAAAGCTACCTACAAATTCCTATGATCTGAACCCACCTCTCCTTCTTGGAACTCATCTCCTCCTACTCCCTGATTTCCTGCCTCAGTGGCCAGCTCACCACCCTTCAGCTCACGCTTCCTTCAGGTATACGTTCAAAGGTGATGCTCTCCATGAGACTTACCCTGGCTACCTATTTAGAATTGCACGCTGTCCCCTAGTTCTGTTGGTCCTCCTTACCATGCTGTTCTTTTTATTTTTCTATAGACCTTATAAACATCTAACAAAACATGCTATTTTTTTTTTGTTTTATTGTTTATGTTCTCTCTTCCTCATTTTTATTCTCTAATTCTTAAAGTCTCTTAGAAACTCTATGGAGGAAAGAATCTTTATTTGTTCTGTTCACTGTTTTATCTCAAGGACGTGGAAAGTGTTCAATTAATATGTATAGAAAGAATAAATAAATAATTCCTAAATGTTTTGGAATGAAAGTATGAAAAAGTGTGCTATACTCAGATCTTTGGTTGTATATGGTGAAACCAAAATAGACTAAAACTTAAAGTAGTCTAGAATAAACTTCAAACAATTCACCAAAACATTTGCAGAAATGTTCAAAATCTTCAAAAACAATTCATTGCATATAAACAATTCTAAGCCATATGAATAAATTAAATATTTCAAAATATTGGTTAACCCGTAAGTTTGGTTAATTTACCATTAGATAATATGTTCACTTAATTATTATGTTTTTAGCAAGATGGCCTAGAATACAGAGCTTTAAGGATGTAAACTGTTCCAATTACTGAGGAATCCTCATTCTGTTTTTTTTTTTTTTTTTTCCTTTACCACTTAAATGAAGCCTTTGAAATTCTCCCAAAGAAAATTTAATTCTTTCCAGTGGGTAGGCATTGTATATATTTTACTCTTGTACTTAGACTTTTGCATTGGCACCCTTGGCCTTCAGTCCAATCTCCTTCATTTTGGAAGGCTGTTGAAATAAAAAAAAAGCCACATTCCCACACTCCTTACATCTTAGTATCTGGATGCAAATTAGGTTCTTCCAATTGTAAACTCTGCTGGGAGATTTGGAAGGTGAAAATACTGCAGAGGCGATCTTGTAGCTCTTGGCAATAGATAAGCAAATAAGACTAAACAAAGATTAGTCATATACTTATATCCAGGCCTTAGAGCTAATAAGTAGCAGATAAAGCATTCCAATTCATAATTTAAAATTCCAATTAAATATTCTGTATAATAATACATAGCTGCCTTTGTTATGCTAATACTCATAAAAATATGTGTAATCCAACTGCACTTATAACTTCAATCATTAAAGAATAATTTGACTAATTGGAAACTTATGGTTAAATTGTCACAGGACTTCTTCACCTGTACCTTTCAGCAATAATGTTCCTCCATGAAAATAAAAAAAACACGATAATTTACAGAATAACAATTGAAGATTATTTTAATAGGACGTGTTATGTCAAATTCTCACAATGCCTTCTTTTTCCTCCCAAAGCTCAGTGCGGTTCCTCATCTGCTTGGAAACTGTTGAAGGGCTGATAATGCTAGTGGATAGCACACCCACTCCTGGATGACCAGAATTCTAAGGAATGTTCTGCTTATTCTGTTTTTAAGAATATCACAATCATCACATGAACTATTAAAATGAAAAGAGTTGCAATTGTTGTAAAATTAGAAGTTGTAGCAAAAATAAGACCAAGAAATCCATTGCCATTTTGCATCTTCTGATAATCATGTCCTGCCTATGAGGTTGGAATTCAATCAAGGGCAAGCCAAGGGTTAATACTGGAGCAATATCACAGGATGACCATATTTCATCCAGGGCATAAGAAAACAATAAATGAACATTTACAAAACAGTATCAAAGCTAATGAATGGAAATATAGGTGAAAGACACCAAGAACTCAGTACAAAAGGTGATAAAACAGAATTTTGAATGAGACACAAAAATAATCAACTGGCACCAGCTAATCTGAAAAGGACAGGAATCTAGGAGGAAATGTAAGTCAGCAGGACATGCTCAAGATAGGTAGGCTTAACTATGCTTTTACTGTTGCAGAACTGCTCAAGGGTATCAATTGCCATCAAATAACTTCTTGTATTTAAAAAAAAATCCTTCCAAAGGGGAGAAAAAACAGCAATGCATGTTAAATAAAATATAACCCTATTGCTTGAGAGCACAGGTTAAACTATACATTCAATTAAGAAACAAAATTTTATTTTCTTTTCCTTTAAATGAGGGGATGAACTAATTTTGTTGAATGCCAACAATAAGTCAGATACTTCAGAAGGTATTTTATAAACATTGGCTCTCTTCATCCTTGCAACAACATTATGGTATAGTTAACTCCATCTTACATAGGAGAAAAATGAGGTTATATGAGCTTAATTGATTTTCCAAGTGCTTTGGGCAGTGTCTATACCTTCCTACTGTATTGTATTGACATATTTCATGATCCCAGAATAACAAAATAGAGAAATAACCCTAGTACATATTATAAAAGTTGTCTTTGGTAACTTCCACCATCATTTCCAGTCATTTTTCTTACTAATTTTCAATTAAGTGATTCTTAGCTTTGCAGTAACCCCACTCTCACATAGTTCCTTTGTCAGAGGAATAAGGGCTTATCAATTTCATTCCCACAGATGCATCCACTGTCATTATCTTATTCATATTTTGGAAAAGGAATTCAGTTAATAGGAAAGCAATTACAGCAATAGAATAAATAACTCATGGTAGAATTTCAGAAGTCATGACACATAGGTCAATAGAAAACTTTTGAAGACTCAGGTCATGCCACGTAATTGGGTTAAGTGTATACACTGCCTGAAGTGAAAATAAAGTCCCCGAATAATAAATCTTGGTTTTTCATAACAAATTTTCCTAATTTATGTACCTTATTTATGACCTGTAAATTTGTGACCATTTTGTTATTAAGGGAGAGATCACAGTGCAGGAACAACTGATTAAATGGTTAATACCGTGATGTAGGTTTCTGTTTGTGGAATAGCCTGTCAGTCTTGTTACAGTGATGCTCTGCCTCTAAGAACACCCTATTAAAAGGTGGATGGAAGGGGATTCCCTGGGTCAGGGATTAGTTCCTCAGTGAAGAAGGTTCAGAGTGATGTAACTAGATGATGCAAGTTGGGGCCATGGCACAGCTGTTCAAATGGGCACTCTGCCCTCTTATAATCAGGTCCATCACCTAGAGGAGAGCATTATATTCATAATGTATCTTTGAAGAAGCTACAAAAAACCTCTTTCAAATTTTATCTCAAAATACAGTCAATTGGTATTTTTTTTTAAAGTTAATATTTTGTAAATATTTGATAATACTGAATGATCTGATAAAAATTCTAATTTGCTATGTCTAATTGTCTTCAGCAATTTTTCTTAATTGGAGAGAATTTAAATCTCTAGGTTAACCAGAATTGTTGTTTCTTTATTAGGCTCTTAGATATTCAGGGCTTCTGCTTTAAATCTCTCTTTGAAAGCAATTGAAACCTTACTTCTACAAGTTTGACCAACATTAAATGATTGTTGATGTTTCTACCATTTATATTTTGGACAGCTTGCCTCCACAATTATGAAAAAACCAAGTTGGAACAATTTCATCTGGTTCTTGTAAGCTTTGAAGAAGCTGTTTCATTTGAATGAATCTTGAGTGGAATAAGATTTGGTTATATTTGAGATGACTTTAATACCTTAATTTGTACAAC
>JAQZBX010058583.1:0-17715 GCA_029593785.1 Cabassous unicinctus
TCTTCCCTTAAACCTCATAAACCAAACTCTGCTAGCTTCAAACCCTTCTATGCAGGTTCCTCACCTTTCTCAGCCTTCATAAAATTGAAGAGAATTGGTGCCTTAATCTAGATTAGATGTTGACTTTAGGGAATGTCATGGCTGGCTTGAGCTCTTGTCCAGACCACTAAAACTTTCTCCATATCAGCAATGAGGCTGTTTTGCTTTCTTATCATTCATATACTCACTATAGTAGCACTTTTAATTTCCTTCAAGAGCTTTTCCTTTGCATTGACAACCTGGCCAACTGTTTGGCACAAGAGGCCCAGCTTTTAGCCTATCTCGGCTTTTGACATGCCTTCCTCATTATGCTTAATCATTTCTAGCTTTTGATTTAAAGTGAGAGACATGCAACTCTTCCTTTTACTTAGAGACCATTGTAGGGTTAGTAATTGGCCTAATTTCAATATTAGTGTGTCTCAGGGAATAGGGAGGACCAAAGAGAGGGAGAGAGATGGGGTAATGGCCAGTGGGTGGGGCCGTCAGAACACACACAACTTTTATCAGTTATGTTTGCCATCTTTTATGAGGATGGTTCGTGGTGCCCCAAAAGAATTAAAATAGTAACAATATAATAATGAAAAAATTTGAAATATTGCGAGAATTACCAAAATGTGATGCGGAGACACAAAGCGAGCACATGCTGTTGGAAAATGGCACTGATAGACTTGCTTAATGGAGGGTTGCCCCACACCTTGAATTTGTAAAAGGCATAGTGAAGTGCAATAAAGCGAAGTGCAATAAAACGAGATATGTGTTTGACTCTGCCCCTAGTCCTCATCTTTATGCTTATCAGATTAGTTGAGTCCACAGACTTTCTGGTTGATCTATGACAGGCTGAACGTGTAAAATTTTGCTCATGAGAAATTACAATTCTCAAGGCATCATTATTGCTCTCTTCACCAAAAGGCCACTCTTTTGGGAAAAGCACACTGCTGTTCTATAAGGTGATTTCACATGTTCTTAGCCCTGTCCATTGCAGCCTATCTGGGAACTGTTGGTGAGAAAGCATTGGTTGTTTCTGTGTGCCTGGGATTGAGTCTTTCTCGAATCTCGGGCCTCTTCGGTCTGATCTTCACATTGCTGTCACAGTATATGTTTTAAAAATTAAATCTAATATCACTCACCTATTTAAGTCCTTTTCGGGCTCCATGCTGACTAAAAGAGGAAATGCAAACTTTTAGCACATCACAAAAGGCTCATCTTGACATTGGTTTTTCCTTCTTCTCCAGTGTTATTCTTTTCCACTCCCTCCTCATACCTAAATCCATGCAACTTCTCAGGTTGGAGTGTATCTTCCCACTTTTGTGCTTTTGAACATGCTCTTTCTCCCTCTTCCTGCCTGGAATCCCTTCTCTCCTGTCCATCGTATTTACATGGCTGACTGATAAGACATTCTTAGCCCTATGGAAGCTCTTCCCATGAAACATTTACACCTCTGTGTCTTCCCTGCACTCTGTAGGTGCTTGAGGGCAGGAACTGTCTTATTCATCTTTGTGTGAATAACTAACCTTATAGTGCAGTACATTCATAGTGGGCAGTCATTAAATGTTGAAATTAAATGTATGAGCAAAAGAACTAATGAATAAATGAATGAATAAAACTAAAAACCACGGAGTATAGCACATTTCAAGATGTTTACACAATCTGTTCAAAGAACTGCTTTTCAATAGAAAGTTATCAAGACACATTAATCAAGAATCCATTGTGATTTTGCAGGAACACTCCAGCATAAAAATTTTCTCACTGTAGTAGACAATTCTTTCTTTTTTTTTTTTTTTTTAAATTTATTTGTTTCTCCCTACCCCCTCGTTGTTTGCATTTGCTGTGTCTGTTTGTTGTGTGCTGGTCTTTTTAGGAGGCACTGGAAACCGAACCCAGGACCTCTGATGTGGAAGGGAGGCACCTAATTGCTTGGGCCACCTCCACTCCCTGCTTTGTTGTGGCTCTCATTATATTTTCCTCCTGTCTCTTGTTGCATCATCTCATTGCCTTAGCTTGCCATGCCTGCCTGTTGCGTCAGCTTGCTCTCTTGCTCGTCCTCTTTAGGAGGCACTGGGAACTGAACTTGGGACCTCCCATGCTGTAGGCAGGAGTTCAATCTCTTGACCCACATCTGCTTCCTGACAATTTCTTGAAATGATGTGAAGTGATTTTTCTTTCATCACAAACCAATTTATGTATGCTACAAGGGTGACTTTTTTTAAAATTAAACCTATTATTTGCAACATAGATTGCTAGATATTATAATCTTGGACCAGGGCTTGCATTTAATATCAATTTAGTTTAATATCTGAAGGGACTGTCACCAGTTTAACACTGTCATCCTTCATTGCAGTGAATAACTAAATTGTCGAACTGATCAGATGGTGTAGACTTCTCAGGTTGCCCTTACCAAATACCTTGAGAACTAATAAGGATCGTGAGGTTTCCCATCTCTTAATGTGCCACCTTGGGTCAACAGCTGGAGTCAGTCTTGCTGAATACCTAATGCATAATGTTTTAACGCTTTACCTTGGATTAGAATTTGTACAGCCATTTGGAGTGGAATCTGGATGCTGTTTGGTTTGCTTGCTTATAAATTACGGAAATGGAAAATGTGAACCCCTGCCACTGTCATTGTGAATTCCTGCCACAGGTCTGGGGTCAAGCAAGCTCCAGAATGCAGCTGTGTGTGGTGTATGTGAGCATGTCTGTCCCACATGGAACAACTCTGGAGGTGTGCCTCCCTTGGTGATTTGACTATTAGAAGAATTATTAGGAGCATTTCCCCTGGAGCCATCCAGTAGTGTTGATTATACCACTCAAAAGCCACAAGTTAAAGGAAGCAAGACTCCTTCTGGGCCATGGCAAGTGCTAAAGTGGAAGGACATGTTTCCACATCTACCCATTGCTGGTTCAAGATTATGTTAGTTAAGTCTATAAAATGTTTTGAGGTCTTCCCTGTCCTAAGAAAAATTTTCTGATGACTTTTTTTTTTCTTCCTCTTTATTTTCTAATCTCTGCCCCCTCTTTTACCTACACACTTCAACTGATTATTGTCTGGCCTCTAACTTTGTGGCTCTACTGAAACTGTTCTTGCTAACATAAGAGTTAGCAAAACCAAATTCCCGTGCTTAGTCTCCTCCATACTTGATGCTTCTGTAGCATTTTACTTGGTGGCTACTCTCTAATTCTGGAAACTCTTTCCATCCCTTACTTCCAAGGTTCTTTCTTTTGCATTTTTACTCCTTACATCTCTGGCCGTTCATTCTCAGTCTCCCTTGCAAGTCCTTTCTCTTCCTTTGCCTACCCTGAAATGCCAGGTTTTCTAGAAATCATGATTTCTAGTGATACACACTCTCCATGATGGATTGCACCTGTTTCTAAGTTTCAACAACCATGTATGTGCTGATGACCCTCCCCCCCACCCCAATCTTCTTTTATTGAGCACTGGAAAAGCATCCCCAAATGTGGCCTGGATTCTTGTTCCCCCGACTGCATCAGCAGAAATGTTCACTGGTCTGGTCTGTTACAGCCCTCTCTCCTGAATGCTTTCCACCACCCTGTCTCCCCATCCCACAACCATCTGCATGGCATACTTCCTTCTTTTCCTTTACTGCTCTCTTTCAGAAACAAATCTAAATCAATAATCTAGAGTTTGTTTATTATTTGTAGCCAAATGGCCTGGTAACTTAATTTAAACCAAATAATTCAAATATTTACTTTGCTTTAAGCTCATAAAGTGTGAATTGCCACAACATATTTGAGTTTTTGTGATACAGCTATGTTAATACTATTGTATTAGTTTAGAAGTTAGGGAAATATAAAGAAAGTATTTTTTAATGAATAAAAAAGACATTCTAGTTCTCTTCTTGATTTTTAAAAAATCTCCTTTGTTCCACCATTGTCTCATATTTACTATTTTTTAAATTTTTTATTTTTAAACAATTTATTGAAGTATATCATTCATACATGAACATAAATAAACTATAAATATTGACTAAACATCGTGATCTTACAAAGCAAACATGCATAACATCATACAGGGCTCCCACACATCACCCCCCCACAAACATCCTGAATTGTTAATTGTTGTGAAACATTTGTTAACAAATCATGAAAGAGCATTGTCAAAGTATTACTACTAACTATAGTCCGAATCTTCCTCCCCTATACATTTTTTTAAGGATTGATTTATTTACTTTTATCCATTTTTACACACACCCCCTGCTTTTTTTGCTGTTTCTGTGTCCATTCACTGGGCAACTCTCTGTGTCCATTTCCTGCCCTCTCTTCTCATCCTTCTTCTCCTGTCTTCACTGGGATTCGATCCTCGGAACCTCCGATGTGGGAGAGAGATATCCTACTACTGCCTGCATCACCTTAGTTCCTTGTTTTTCGGTGCGTCTCGTCTTGGCTCTCCCTTGTGTCAATCTCCTGTTACGTCATCATCTTGCGTGGCTCGCAGGGCCTGGCTGCGCACCCGCACACGGGGCCTGGCGTTTCACCTGTGGATGGGGCCTGATGGCTCACCTACTCACGGGGCCTGGCAGCATGCCTTCTGTATTTTTCCTTTTTTCCTTTTTACCGGGAGGTCCCGGGGATCTAACCCAGGTCCCTCAATATGGAAGTCAGAGGCCTAACCACCTGAGCCATATCTGTCCCCCTGCTATATCTCTTAAGGTTGACCAAAGATACCCAAAGTTACAGTCTTTTCTTATGCAGGATGGTCACATAATAAATCAGGCTTAGTTTATTACCAGCATTCTAAAAACCAGACCTAGGGAGAAAAACTAGGTCTGGGGACACATGCATGGTTTCTAATATAGCAAATGTTTAGCCTACACTGATTATCACAAAATCAGGACAGCGAGAATATTCACATCTCATATACTTTTATTATAGAACTTATCATGGTTTAATGCAACTTTTTCTTTCCATGGGTAATATGTAAGTGATAATAGCACCTATATCACAGGGTTGCTGTGAGGATTAAATGAGTTGCTGTATGTTGTAGAGTATTCCCTAGCATAGAATCAGTGGTGTACACCTATTTGTCGCTATTGCTGTTATTTGTCACTTCCGCTTGTCTTTGGACTCCTTAAGAGCACAGAAATACGTTTTCTTATTTTATGTGTGAAACCAAGTTATGGTCCTTCATATATAATGAAGTCTTAGCAAATGGTTGAGCAAATGTTGAATTGTACTTAAATTTTATGTCTTAGAAAAAGAAATGTTGATGAAAGGAATCAATCTGTAATTGTTAACCTCAAGGACTCTGTTTTCTATCTTATTATCAGTTTATTATAGTAGTAAAAAGGCCAAATATATTTTCAGTATTTGGACTGAAAATTATATTTGTGGCTATTACAACAAAAGTATGCCTCATTGGCATAGGTGTATTTTTTAGAAGTTGTGAAAATTCATGCTTTCAAATCAAAATATATTTTAAGTGCACTAGAAAAGTTAACTGTTGGAAAGAAATCTGGTGAATCTTTAGTGGACTGAAGAACCCTATAGCAAAGTAAATAATAGCATCTAGGTTGATCAGTTTTAGGAATTCAGATTTTTGTTTTGGGTTTTTCTTATGGTATAGAATATCTGTAGTTTTTCTGCATAGTACTTGGTGTAGATTTAGATCAAAAGAGGTTAAATCATACTCTTGCCTCATCCTTCCTTGTTTGCTTATAAAATGTGGTGGGGTTGGAAAGTACCTTAAGTTCCTGTCTGATATAGATTTCTTTCAAGTGTGTGTTTGCATATACGTGTGTGCATAACTAATTAGAAAAACCAATTTATGTGATTTTAAATATTCTGTTATTGATAAATATTGACATTTGTATATAGTGAATATGAAAGAAGGCAGATACTAATTTTGGAGGCTTACCAAAGTAAATTTATATTATATTAGGTCTAGTAAAAACTGTCACTTTCTTATTAGTTTTTTTTTTTTCAGATTCAGATCTAAGACCTAAATCTCTATTTATTCCATCAATCTTATTCAAGCTGCTGAAGATAGACCAATATTATCTAATGTTTATCTTTTGTGGTAGGCGAATTTGCAAATCTATTGTTTTGGTTCTGTGAATGAATGTATCTTAGTGAGTCCATTGCCTCTCTTCATATAATTGATTATAAAAGGTTACTATTTAACCAAAAAGATATCTATAATCCAAATAAACACACATAGCAACAAATTTATTTATCCAGACCTACTTAGTGGTCAAAGATACAGAAATAGGTAACATAGAAACCTTTCTTTTATTATTCATAAAAAATTGGTTTTAGCCTTTTGATTATTAGAGCATACCTTTATTGAATTTTTAAATAGAAGAATTTTGTTTTAAGTTTAATAATTACTGTGAGAGATCTTGAACCACTAATTTGAGATTGCTCTATTTAAACAAGAAAATGTTTAAATGCCATAAAGAGTTGTATATAAGTTTCTTTATTCGAGTTTTATAAACAGATAGCTACGCTTGAGATTTAATTTGGCATGTGTACTCATAACACTCACAGTGTCTCTTTAAGATTTTATTTAGGGAAGCGGGAGTGGCTCAGTCGATAGAGTCCCCGTTTACCATATGGAGGCCCCGAGTTCGCTTCCCGGGGCCTCCTTGTGAGGGCAGGCTGGCCCATGCAGCCTAGTGAGCTGATGCAGCAAGCCCTCACAACAGGAAGCGGGTGTGGCTCAACTGATAGAGCCCCTGTTTTCCATGTGTGAGGCCCCGGGTTCGCTTCCCGGGGCCTCCTTGTGAGGGCAGGCCGGCCCGTGCGGCGCGAGGGGCTGATGCAGCGGGACCTCACAGTGAGGGGAAGATAAGCAGACACGGAGAAGACACACAGCGAATGGACACAGCAAGCACAAGCAGCAAGGGGGGGATAAATAAATAAATAAATAAATCTTAAAAAAAAAAAAAAAAGATTTTATTTAGGGCATTATGGAGATATTTTTGTTTATTACAATAAGATTAATGCAATTCTTTCATTTATAAGATGTCATGTAAAGTTTCATTTGTAACTTTTTATAACTGGAAAGAAACATCTGCTTTTTAAAAATGAAAACTGTACAGCCAAGTTTTGATTTTCAAGGGAATGATAATGGGTAATATAAGTAATTAAAGTAGCAACCCCAGATTTCCTTTATGGCATTGCTCCAATTTATTTAACAAATATTTATTGAGCTCTTACAGAGAGCAGACTCTGTTCAGTGCACATTCCTATCATTGAGGTGGACCTTGCTGTGTTGTAGACAAGAGAGCCTTTTTTATGAAGAGGTATGGTCCAGTTCCTTCCCTGCTTAGGGAGATATCACTGAGGTGCTCTGAGAGCCCTGAAGTTGAATGGAGCTTGGAGACTCGTAGCTGTGTCTGACAGGGAGGGCTAAAGAAGGCTTAAGCGAGAAGGTGATACATTACACAGATGTCTCCCAATTACATGCAAAATCTTGGATCACCTTAGCCCAACCCCAGAGTTCTATGGGTTCCGAGGTACATGGGGAAGAAAAGAAAATAGAGAAAATGTTAGAGTATTTATGTTAGGAATATTGCTTGGCCCTGTCCTTGGTCTTCAAGCCTTCTCTGAGAATTCCTTAGACCAGAGGCTGACAACTGGTGATCAAAGTCAGCCTACCAGTACATTTTATGTGGTTTCATAGAATTTGAAAATTTCATTTAAAATAGTCAACATTTTTAAAAAATAAGGAGATTTCACGTGAAAATCCAATTAAGAGATTGGCCATATTTGGTTAGCTGTCCTGCAGGCTGACTAGCTAGAGCTGAACAGCTGCCTTTCTTTATGTCATCTTCCTGACTCCTGTAGCTATTTGGGGTTGCTCTGCGGTAGACCTTGGCTGACTCTCGTTTGTCATCTACCTTGAGGGTTTAATGAGTCTCTATCCCTCACCTCTACTTCCTTCCTTTTCTTAGTCTAAAAATAACATTGACAACCTATTAAAAATTTTGTAAATGTTGATCATCGTTCTGGAAGTTATAGATTTTTCAGTGTTTCAACTATGTTTACCATGCTCATGGAAAGTGCTTATATTTACCCTTTTTTCATACCTCCATTTATTTATTGCTGGCCAAGCAGTGTTCATTTCATTGTAGAGTGGTCAAGAGGCAAAAAATATTTTAATAAGCATCTATCTCTAACTTATAGTTCTCTAACTTTCTTATACAGTCTAGATAAATGTTTTTCTGGGGGCAGACTGGACTCATAAATAGCATTTTGAAAATGAAGATGCATATTTTATTTTAAGCTATTTTACTTTGCCTTAATGTCTATCCAATTAGTCTAGTACCAATAAAGTGGAAAGTAGTTTTATTTGTAAGGGTTTCCTAAATTGTATAAGAATTATAAAATATTTTTCTTCTCTTTTCTCACCAAATTCTGCCAGCGAGTTGAAAATGGTGACTTCAATTGGATTGTTCCAGGAAAATTTTTAGCATTTAGCGGACCGCATCCAAAAAGCAAAATTGAAAATGGTAGGTTTTTCTTTCTTTTACCATCCAAAAATTTTATTTTGGCTCATCTTTAATTTTCTTAATTTCCTCAGATAATCTTTTCCTTTGTTGATAATATTCCCCAAAGAATATTTATTCACAATTTAAAATGTAAACAGTAGTCATTAGTTTGTTAAATATTATATAAATAGGATGACCACTTGACCTGACCCAATTATCAAAGAATAATTTGAGAAACAAACTGGACAAACCAATAAGCAAATCGCCAAATTCTATCAGTGTTTCTCAGATTTACTTGGTGATAGAGTGCTACACATCAAGGTATTCTTTGGGGAACACCATGTTGAATAATCATGACGATGATGACAATAGGTGTCATTTATTGAGCACTTACTCTTTGCCAGGTAATAACTAATCATAGCATTATCTCATTTAATGCCCACACAACTGTAGGAGTTGTAGGTACTAATATTATTTCCATTTTACAGAGGAAGAAATTGAGGTGTTTTAGAAGTTAGGGATTTGCCCAAGGTCATGTAATGATTGGCAGAACTGATACTCCAACTAGAGCTGGGCTCTTAAACATTACCAATATCCTGATATATTTATTTCCATCTTGACAGCTGGGAACAGTTTTCTGACTGAAAGTAATTATATTATTTATATGCAGTATATGTATAGCCATGGGCATACATACTCAGGAAAAAAATCAAAACAAAAAATAACCTCACTGAATGAAAGATGATCATCTATTTGAGTTTTTTCATTACTGTTTGTTTTCTGCTTATTTATCTTTTACATTTGCTAACACTCCCTAGAAAACAAGTAATGATGAACACCAAAGATTTAAGACTAATTTATGGGAGTATATAACATTGAAAAAATATTACCTATGAATATAATAGCTCCGAACATAATTTGAAACTCCTAGTTTAGATTTTTTTCTTCTTTCATCATCGTGCTTATTTAAAAAGAGAAGAAAATGTAGATAAGCTAATAAAAACATAAAAATGATCAATAATTCTATCCACATTTATTAATTTTACTAAGCAGTGGTGGGATTATTGGTGATTTTAATTTTCTTCTGCTTGCTTCTCTGTATTTTTAATTTGTAGACATTTTTCCCTCTCTCTCTCTCTCTCTCTCTGCATATGTGCACATACATATACATGCATTTATAAATACATTTTTTTATTTTTACAAAAATGGGATCACGTAGCATATTTACTATTGTATAATTCTAGATTTTTTCACTTAACATATTGTAGACTTCTTTCCCTGGCAGTAAATGTAGATTTATATTATTATTTTCCATGACTGCATTGTACATTATTCTCCTGCATGACTGTGCCATAATTTAATTTATTTTTGAATGAGATTGAGGTTGTTTACAGTTTTTCAATGTATAAAAACTGATGTGGTTGGCATACACGTTCATCGCAGCTTTAGTTTCTTCTTTAGGATACATTTTTAGAAGTAGACTCACCAGATACTTGTTAATTATATTTGCAATAATTCTTAATTATCAAAATCTTTAAAAGTTTTTTGTCCCATTTTTCAATAAGGGAAATAGTTATAGCCATCATTTGCTTATATGCCAGGAATGATGCTAAGCTGCTTGTACACACATCATCTATTTAATGCTCAGAATCACCCTCTGGAGTAGGTGGTGGTTATTTTATGGAAGAGAAAATGGACGCTTAGAGGAGTTATGTAACTTGTATAGGTTCATGCAGTCAATAAGTGCAGGATATGGATTCAAACACAGGTCTGTTTGATTTCAAATTCTGGGCTATTTATTTATTTGTTTATTTTTTGCAGAGGAAGTACATGTTCATTGTAGAAAATTTAAGCAAAACAGATAAAGAATAAAAATCACCTGTGATTATATAATCTAGAAATAACATCTAACTTTTTTCTTTGTGTATATTGTGCCCATTCACATTAAGGAAAAAAGATCTGAAAGTGCCCCTTACCCAATTTTTTACTGGCCTTTATGATGCCTAGAACAATTTCACTGAAGGCTGACATTGATAAAATATTGATATTTTACTTGACTTCCCATTTTAAGATTTGATTCCCACTAGAAACTTCACTATATTTTTTTTGTAAAGGGCTGTAACTTTGTAAATCCTTTTTTGAACTTTAAAAAGTATTATTGTGATGGAATTCATGAACTTGATCCAATTACAATGAAATCTTTCCTGGCACTGTTTTTTTTTTCTTGAGTTGGGAAACCCTGTGTTTCCTGAGAAGCCCTGGAAGTCATTATAGGGTTTTATTTGTAGAAACTGAGCTGAGATTTTTAAGGAATTAACAATCAAATAGCTGTTGCTAGGATGTAGCAAAAGGAAGGTCTAAAATCTTGGGATCTGGGCAGAATGCATTCTAAGAGTCTTAAGTGTGCATTTGTGTCAGCATTTCTTGTCGCCTCTTGATTCACATCATTTTGAGGGTCGGGAGGAGCCCTACTTTTTTTTTTCTTTTCCAAACAATTTTACACATATTTTGGGTTTGAGATGTTCTGAAAAAATCTCTAAGCTGGCAATGACATCCTCACCTCTATTTGAAAAAAAAGAAAAGTACAGGGAAAGATCACTTGAGACAGAATCCCAACAATTTGATGCATCTCCTTGTTCATTTAATGAGAGTAACCTACTGTAAAGAGCCTGGGCAGGCTGAAGCATGGCTTTGTCCCTTCCTGACTGTGTGAACTTCCTTGACTTCCTCAACTTCTCTGAGCTTCTGTTTCCTCATATATCAAAAGAGGGAAATGGGAAATATGATCCACACTGCAGGCATTTAGTAAGGATTAGAGTGTCTTGTACAGTATTGGGCACATAGTAGATGCTCATTAGACAGCGGATATTATGATTAGACTATCGTTTACATGCCTAATAAACACATTTTATTTTTCTTCCCACAGTTGCTTGTCCACTTCACAGTTATTACTTTTAATAATAACTGGGTGGACTGGTCATTTAACTATGCTGTTCTTCAGTTTCCTCAACTTTAAAATGAGGGGCTGGGAAGAGATGAAGTTTAAGATCTCTTTAGCTCTGAAATTTTGTTTCTGTATTTAGTTAACTTAACTCCAGGGTGCTTGTAGGCTGCATGTGCTTTAACTGATGCCAGTTCGCCATCTTGTGGCCAGATGGAGTAAGGGCAGCATGAATGCTGGGTCAACTCTATGCCTGAGGATTCTGAGAGCAGTGCACTTTGCTGAAACCAGTCTTCCATCAAAAGCATCCAGATATATCGAAAATACACACAAATAGTTGTTCAGAGGTCATAGGATATTTTAACTGAAACAGTTCTGAGGATTTTTTAAGAAACCTGCCTATCAGATCTAGGAGGTGCAACCCCAGTGGTGCATATTAGGCTTTGGGATCCCATTTAATTCATCAAGCACTTCCCTCAGCTAAGCACGATATGCCTAGAAGGTTCCCTTATTTGGATGCCTAACAGACAGAATCAAGTTGATCTTACCTGAAATCAGCCCCAGTCTGGAATCTGACTGCCAGGGTTCAAATCCTTGCTAACTTCTTACTGAGTGTGCATGGGCCAGTTAACTTTTTCCAGGGTCACTAATTAGGTAACTGTAAAGTTTGAATGAGATAGTCCACATAAAGCACTTAGCATAGTGCCTGGCATGTAGTAAGTGCTCAACACATGGTAGGTGCTATTATTATTAATGTCTTTTTGACAAGTTTGGACAATTTTGTCCAGTATTATTTTCTCAAAAGATATCCATAGTTTCTCTTAATATTCTGTTTAAGTATATTATCCATGATGCCACTTACGCCTAAATGAAATTTATATGTGAAAATAGAGGTTCTTACAGCCTTGGTGGGGGAGGGAGATAGACACCAAAACACTAGGTGCAGAGTGTCATAGGAAGCAGAGGCAGAAGCGTGTATCAGCCCGCCACACCGAGGGAAGGGTTCTTATGGGTTCACGAGTCCTCCTCTCTCCCATTCCTCATGTGCTAGAAAGCTCATATTTCATCACGCCATCTAAGTCTTTCCCCCTTTGGGCTGTAAATCTGTTGATGGGATATGAGAAAATAAACCAACTAGGAAAACAATATGATTTTTCCAATTTGGAAAGCATCCATTTTCTCTAAATATGTGTGTATACATTACTGCATCTATGCAGAACATTGTACATGAGCTCTGTATTTTCTGTTTTCTCAAAACAGCATGGCCTGTGAAAATAACGTTATGTGGGCTTTGATTAGTTGGGCCTGCCTTCCAATTCTGCCTCCATCCCTTGTGTGACCTTGGATGAGTGTACAGGTTAAGGTTCTTAGTTACAGGCAACAGAAACAAAATGTTAAACCAAAAAAGCATTTACTGGAAGTATGTTGGGTTGGCTCACAGACTCCAAGGAAAGACTGGAGAACTAGGCTTAATATGAGCAGATAATGGAGATAATGTATCAGCAGGGTCCAGGCAAGAAAATGGAAACCATACTAGGTATATCCAACAGAGGGGATTTGATTCAAGGAATTGTTACAAAGAAGGCTAAAATGTAAAATGGTAACACTGAAAACCTAGAATATTATGGAGGAAACAGCTATGGCCTTTAAAGCTGGGGAAACAAAAAAGGAAGAGGCAGGGTTACCAGAGAGTGCGAGTTCTGAATTGGGACCAGAGGCTGATATTCGGACCTCTGAAGGGAATTGGTGTTTGGATGTGGGGGTTGAGGAAGAGCCAGTGAGCCTCAGAGGGAAGTGCTACTAGCTGGTACTGATACCTGAGTGTGCCTGGTGCTGGGAGTGCCAAACCAAGCTGGGAGCTCTCACTGCTCCTGTGTTCTGTTGCTGAAGCAATTCTGGCAGGAATATAGGAAGAAGTCCCTTCTTCCTTCTCTGTCCTCCAGTCACCTTTTCACTGGCTCCTATATTCAGACCCGACAGGAAGCCGGCTGAGCAGGTAGTCTGAGAAATGTAATATCTGGACCCCAGCATCACAGAGCAGTGTAGGGGCTTGGGGCTAAGAGAAAATAGGCACTTATCAGCATTAGGATCTGAGGCAGCAGGAAATACAGCCAAGGACACAGGGCAGGACCTGACTGGTTCACTTAACTGGCTCCTGCTGCTGCCATCCTTGGAGCCCAGTGTCACAAAGGAGTTCTGAATGAGAGCATCTCACCTTGTATGCTGTGAATCAGTGTGCCCTGAATGGGTTACAGGTGTGGCAAACAGTGTGCTGTGAAATTGGTCCCCATAAGGCTTGGGGCTGCTGGGCAAGGCCTGGTGTGACCAAAGCCTCCAGTGGTCCCCTTAGCTAATTGGCTAAGCCTAGGTCACATCTGTAACCCAGCTGATTCTGGAGCACCCACCAGTGCTCACATCATGGATTCCCCCCAAACAGGGGGGTGGGGCAGTTAGAGGCTTAGCACCTGTTCCCCCCAAAAAAGAACATGTTGTATACATTTTTGAGTAAAAAAAATTATGCAACTTCTTTTAGTTTCTTAGTGGGTTAACTATTCTGAATTTAACAGGTTATTCTGAGGATTAAAAGAGAATTTATATACAATTGTGATTGGTACACAGTAGGTGCTTAGGAATCATTAATCTCCTTTGTGGAGGATTGTGCTATAGACTAAGGCTGTACATCTGTAAAAAGGCTCTAACTATAAGTGAAAATTGTCAAGTGGAGAAAAGTGCTCAAAGGGGAGCAAAAGGCACACAGACTCATTCCAGGCCTACTGGGCACATTTAAGTGCCTCAGGAATGCCTTTGTTTGGGGCTTGGGAAGAATGGGCTCCCACGATTTGAATCCTAGAGGTTGAGGTTTTGAACCTTAATGAGCTGCTTCCAATACTTAGAAAGTTTTTTCTTTTCTTTTTTTTTGCCTTCCTACAGTGTTTACACTTATTCAGACTGCTGCTTTTAGGCGTGCTCTGCTACCTCTTATTCTCCCATGAAGCACATTTTACTCCTAAGCTCTGCTGAGATTTGTAGACTTTATAGTTAAGGGTTTTTGTGTTTCTGGATTATGTTAGATGAAATGCGTGCATTTTGCTTACTGCTTGTTTTTTCCCTTTAGGTTATCCTCTTCATGCCCCCGAAGCCTACTTTCCTTATTTCAAAAAGCATAATGTGACTGCAATTGTGAGGCTGAATAAAAAGATTTACGAGGCAAAGCGCTTCACGGATGCTGGCTTTGAGCACTATGACCTCTTCTTCATCGACGGCAGCACACCCAGTGATAACATAGTGCGAAGATTCCTGAATATCTGCGAGAACACAGAAGGGGCGATTGCAGTTCACTGCAAAGGTGCGTGCTGTCACTGTGCTTCTGAAAGGGAGTGAGCCAAAAAAAGGCAATCCTATAAAACATAACTAGCTAGTGTCTTAGAAGAAAATGAGGCTTTTAAAAAATGTCAGAAACCCAAATCATAAAACCGTTTTAATAACCCCTTCCTTAAGGAAAGCAGTACTTGAATGTGGCCAGTCACTGGTGGTGTGGCTTTATTGACAGCACAGTCTTTTCTGACTGTACCAAGCCCACGCTTACTGATGCCATCTGCCACAGTGCAGGAAAATAGTAGCAGCAGTGTTCTTAGGCTGGCAGGAGCACCTTTAAATAGGTAAAATTGTCAGGAGATAAGGGTTGTTAGTTCTTTCTCCTTTTCTTTCAGAATTTTCCATCTCCTTTTCATCTTCTTCCACTGAGTGCGATATTTGGTTCTCCCATATCCACAGGTCCTGCGCCTTGTCCTTGGCTGTATTTCCTGCTGCCTCCCATTTTATGACCCAGCTATGTGGCCCCATCTTACACTCTCCCCCTCTCCTCTCCTTTTGCATCAAGGAACAGTGTGACTTCCCTGCCATTGCAGGGGGACTATAGCATACTGGGTTAATGAGATAGCTTACTTACTGCCAGTGTGTTACCACCTCCTTGAATTAACTGAAAGACTTGGTTGTATAACTAAATCTCTGGTCTCTCGTGTGGCTTTGGGGCAGTGGTTGTTCAGATCACCAGAGGTAATCTGAACAGAAGTGTAGGGTTACCAGATATAACAAAGATATAGGGTTCCCAGTTAAATTTGCATTTCAAATGAACAATGGATAATTTGGAAATATAAGTATGTGCCAAATAATGGAACGTGCATTCTATATTTTATCTGGCAACCCTATGTCAGCTGCTCAAAAAATCTGAAATTACATTTGCAGTAAGCCAAGTTGTTAGATTCTGAGGAGGCTCAAGCACCATTTTAGGGTTTCCAGTATGGCAGAAGGTGTTTTACTGGGATCTTTGATTTCAGTCACAGAAATCACTTTGGCCACCCATGAATATAGCCTCCAGTCCTCACAGGCAACTTTTCATAATGCCACTGGGTGGTGCTGTTCTTGCGGTTGTGTGTCTGGGAATTGGTTTCTGTAGTGTTTTATGTTAATTCCCTAGTAGGTGTTGGGGACTGTACCATTCTTTTCAAGTGCCTAGTGCCTCAGTAACTGACTTATTCAGACAAGCATGGCTTTGGTTCTGACAGAAATTAAAATACCATTTTGTAGGCCCTAGTTTCTATGTTTAAGATTCGTGTAGGTGGAGGTACTTTGCTGAACTTGTGAGCAAATCAGGGGAGCTGCGTTTGCTGGAGACCTGAAGAGATGAAATGAGCAGCACGTGGCCTCTGACTTAGATGAGGTCTCCTTATGTCAGGCTTCATCCACAATTGCCATAGCCTCTGCCCTCCCTTGCCCGTTTCCTAGGAGGATGCCTTCTCTGGGCGTGGGGCATAGAGCTGTTGGGTGCTGCTGTTTAGGTTCTAATCATGTCACAGTGGGGGTGAGCTCATTTGTCCCAAGTGTGGTTCATTTGCAACCTAAGTTTACCTTTTCATTCCATGTTGTTAAAGATTTCCCAGGTCCAAGAAAAAGCCTGAATTTCAAATATTTTAAATATCAGTGGTGCTTGAGAGCTAATGGGAATATGGCAACTACCAACATTTTCCAGGAGGGATATTCATGTTCTCTTTCAAATTTTAGTTTCATATGACAAAAAATCACTATATTTTATTGGGATTAATTTGATCTTATTTACTCCAGTCAGTTTTTACAATTTCCAAGTCATATAGTTTATCTGTATGTCATGTCTTGGATTGATAAATTCAAGGGAGAAGAGATGCCAAGCTTGCATTACAGCTCAGCATCTTTCCTGATAGTATTCCTCACCTAAGAAACATTGTGAAAGGAAAACTCTCTGATGTTAAACATTCTTGTTACAGGTATTCTAGGTATTTCCTTGACCAGTAAATGTTGACATTTTAAGAAATATATTTATTTTTCATTGCAGAGGTTTCTATATTTTATATAAAATCAGAACCTTTAGCACTGAGGCCAGTTTTTGTATAGGAAGGTCACATTTACATGTTGTGGCATCCTTAGAGTGTTATTTCATTTGCTTCCATGTTTAGGATTCTTTAGTAAGGGTTACACCTTCAATTTAATTACGGCTGTATTGCTTTTAATAGCGTACTTATCTACTGTAGGCCTGTTAATTATTTTGACATCTGTCCTAATTAAGTCAGCTTAATTTTCTGGGAATTCAAGCAGCAATGAGCACTTCAATTGAATTAAAAGGAGTGGTGGTGGTGGGGGAGTGATAATCTTATCCTATGTCAAATGAACTTCAGGAGCTGCTGGAAAGAGAATGAATATGTCATGCCTTAATTTAAAGTATTATATATAGAGACAAACTAGAAACTAATTCCCTGGGAATTTGTGAAATCTTATGATGAATCAATATCTGCAGTTCACCTTGTGGTTGATAAAAGGGAAGACTAAAAATTCTTGGAATATTCTAGTACAAATAATAATTACAAAAATGGGACCATTGTGATGTTCTAGTATGTGATTATTGATGTTCACTCTATAGGGATTTCAGGAAACACCTGGAATTGTAAAGCAATTGTCGTTTGACTTGGTATAAAAAGAATACTTTTCAGAGTTTGTTTAGCTATGCCAGGGAGCCCTTTAATTACAAATGTTTAAAAAAAAAATTTTTTTTTTTAAGTTTTTATGGAAACTTAGTGAAATGTTCCTGTTCTGTACAATTGTGGTAAGAGCTGCTAACTACTGAGTGCTAAGTACATTCTTTTTATAGATCTAAATTACAGACTACTGTAAAGAGGTTAGTTTCTTTTAAAAGGGGGATGCAACATTAGGTTGAGAAATTTGAAAAATTACTGCATCACCTTTTTTTGGTTGTGAGTG
>JAQZBX010058584.1:0-17730 GCA_029593785.1 Cabassous unicinctus
TTAAAAAAAAAAAAAAGAAGACACTAGAAGAACATACTGAAGAAATTGTAAACATACATAAAAACATAATGGATATGATGGTGATGAATGACACAATGCAAGAAATAAAAAATACACTAGAGCACATAACAGCAGATTTGAACAGGCAGAGGAAAAAATCAGCAGTGTGGAAGACAGTAAATCTGAAATCAGACAAATAGTAGAGCAGATAGATAAAAATATAGAAAAAATCCAGCAGGGACTTAGGAATTTCACTGACAACATGAAACACACAAATATATACATTATTGGCATATAGAAAAAGAGAAGGGAAAGGGGACAGAGGAGTGTTGGAGAAAATAATGGCTAAAAATTTCCCAACTCTATTGAGGGACATGGACATACATGTCCAGGAAGCACAGCACATCCACACCCCAAACAGTATAAATCCTAATAGGCTACTCGAAGACATATACTTCTCAAATTGTTCAATGCTCAAGACAAAGAGAGAATACTGAGAGTAGCAAGGAAAAAGGGATCTATCACATACACGGGAAACTCAGTAAGATTAAGCGGTGATTTCTCATCTGAAACCATGGAGGCATTTAGGCAGTGGTATGACATAGTTAAGGTGCTAAAAGAAAAAAACTTCGAGCCAAGAATTCTCTATGCAGCAAAGTTGGCATTAACAAATGAGGGAGAGTTCGAAATATTTGCAGATAAACAGAAATAAAGAGAGTTTCTCAATAAAAAACCTGAACTTCAAGAAATACTAAAGGGAATTATGTGGCTTGAAAGGAAAAAACAGGAGATAGATAGTTGGAGGAAAATGTAAGAACAGATAAAAAGATAAAAAGAAAAATAAAAAAATCACATGGCATACATAAACCTAAAGAAAATATGGCTAATGTAAGTAGTTCATTGACAGTAATAACACTGAATGATAATGGATTAAACTATACAATCAAGAGACATAGATTGACAGAATGGATAAGGAAATATGACCCATCTATATGCTGTCTACAAGAAACCCATCTTAGACTCAGGACACAAGGAGGCTGACAGTGAATGGTAGAAAACAATTTTACATGCAAACAATAACCTAAAAAGGGTGGGAGTAGCTATACTAATATTGGACAAAATAGACTTTAAATGCAAAACTATTGTGAGAGACAAAGAGGGACACTATATATTGACAAAAGGGATAATCTATCAAGAAGAAAAAACAATCATAAACATTTATGCACCTAACCAGGCTGCCTCAAAATACATGATCAAAAGAGACTTTAAATGTAAAACTATTGTAAGAGACAAGAACACTATATATTATTAATAGGGGTAATCTATCAAAAACAAAGAACAATCATAAACATTTATGCACCAGGGTGACTCAAAATACATGAGGCAAACATTGAAAAAACTAAGTAAAGTAATAGATGCCTCTACAATTAAAGTGGGGGACATTAATACACCATTATCACCATTAGACAGAATATCTCAACAGAGAACCAATAAAGAAACAAAGACTTTGAATAGTATATTAGAGGATCTGGACCTAATAGACATATACAGAACATTACAACAAAATACAACGGGATAAACATTCTTCTCAAGTGCCCATGGATCATTCTCCAGGATAGACCACATGCTAGGCCACAGAACAACTCTCAATAAATTCAGAAAAATTAAAAAATACTCAAAATCATTTCTTGTATCACAATGGAATGAAGCTAGAAATCAGGAAAGGGTGGAGAACCAGATTAAGCAAAAACATATGGAACTTAAACAACACACTCTTAGACAAACAATGGGTCAAGGAGGAAATCACAAAAGAAATCAGTAACTACCTTGAAACGAATGCAAATGACAACATAATGTATCAAAACCTATGGGATGCAGAAAAAGTTGTAATGAGAGAGAAATTCATAGCCATAAATGTCTATTTTTAAAAAGAATAAAGAGCTAAAATCAAAGACCTAACTGCATATCTAGAGGAACTAGAAAAAGAATAACAAACTAACCCTAAAACAAAGAATAGAACAGAGCTAAATGAAATTGAAGATAAGGAAGCACCAGAAACTATAAACAAACCAAAAATTGGTTCTTTGAGAAGATTAATAAAATTGAGAAACTCTTAGCTAGACTAACAAAGAATAAAAGAGAAGATGCAAATACATAGAATAAGAAATGAGGAAGGGGATATCACCACTGAACCCACAGAAATAAAGAGCATCATAAGAGGATACTTTGAAAAATTGTATGCCAACAAGATGGATAATTTAGAGGATATGGACAAATTCCTAGAAACACACAAGCAGCCTACATTGATGAAAGAAGAAATTCATGAATTCAACAGACAAATCATAAGTAATGAGATTGAATTTGTCATTAAAAAACTCCCAAATAAGAAGAGCCCAGATTCAGACGACTTCACAGGTGAATTCTACCAAAGATTCCTGAAAAAACTAACACCAATCCTGCTTAAACTCTTCCAAAAAACAAAAGTGGAGGGTACATTGCTTAACTCATTCAATGATGCCAACATCACCCTAATACCAAAGCCAAACAAAGATGCCACAAGAAAGGAAAACTATAGACCAACCTCTCTAATTACCCTAGACGCTGAAATCCTCAACAAAATACTTGCTAATCTTATCCAACAACACATAAAACGAGTTATACACCATAACCAAGTAGGTTTCATCCCTGGTAAACAAAGATGGTTCAACATAAGAAAATCAATCAGTGTAATACACCACATAAAGATCGAAAGAAAAACATCACATAATCATATCTATAGATGCAGAAAATCATTCAACAAAATACAGCACCCTTCCTGGTAAAAACACTTCAAAATATAGGAGTAGAAGGAAATTTCCTCAACATGATAAAGGGTAAACCCACAGCTAACATCATATTCAATGGTGAAATCCTAAAAGCTTTCTCTCTAAGATCTGGAACAAGACAAGGATGCCCACTGTCACCGCTTTTATTTAACATTGTGTTAGAAGTACTTGCTCAAGCACTTAGGCAAGAAAAAGATAGAAAAATCATCCAAACTGGTAAGGAAGGAGTAAAAATTTCACTATTTGCAGATGACATGATCCTATATATAGAAAGCCCTGAAAAATCTACTACAAAGCTACTGGAGCTTATAAATGAGTTCAGAAAAGTGGCAGGTTATAAGATCAATGTGCAAAAATTAGCAACATTTCTGTACACCAATAATGAGCAAACCAGGGAAGAAATCAAGAAAAAAATCCCATTTACAATAGCAACTAAAAGAATCAAATATCTAGGAATAAATTTAACTAAAGATGTAAAGAACTTGTATGCATAAAACTATACAACACAATTAAAGGAAATCAAAGAAGACTTAAATAAATAGGAGAATATTCCCTGTTCATAGAAAGGAAGACTAAACATCAAATAGCCAAAGATATATTGAAAAAGAAAAATGAAATTAGAGGAATCACACTACCTGACTTTAAAACATACTGCTAAGCTACAGTGGTCAAAGCTGCATGGTATTGGCACAAGTACAGATATAATGACCAATGGAACTGAATTGAGAGTACTGATATAGATCCTCACATATATAGTCAACTGATATTAGACAAGACCACAAAACCCACTCAACTGGGAGAGAATGATCTCTTCAACAAATGGTGCTTGGAGAACTGGATATCCATATCCAAAAGAATGAGAGAGGAACATCATCTCACACCTATACAAAAATTAACTCAAGATGTAGATCAAAGATCTAAATATAAGAGCCAAGACAATAAATATCTTGGTAGATAATGTAGGGATGTATCTACAGGATCTTGTATTAGGAAATGGTTCCATGAACTTTACACCCAAAGCATGAGAAATGAAAGAAAAAATAGATAAATGGGACTTCTTGAAAATTAAAACATTTTGCACCTCAAAGGAGTTTGTTAAGGATGTGAAAAGGCAGGCTACTCAATGGGAGAAAATATTTGGTAACCATATATCTAATAGGGGCCTAATATCCAGCATATATAAAGAAATCCTACACCTCGAAAATAAAACGACAAATAACGCATTTTAAAATTGTGAAAGTGATTTGAATAGCCACTTCTCCAAAGAAGAAATACAATATGGCTAAAAAACACATGAAAAGATGCTCAACATGACTAGATATTAGGGAAATGCAAATAAAACCACAATGACATATCATCTTATACCCATTAGACTGGTGGCTATAAAAAACAAACAAACAGAGGACTACAAGTGTTGGAGAAGATGTAGAGGAATGGAAACACTTATCCACAGCTGGTGGGAGTGTTGAATGGTGCAGCCATTGTGGAGGATAGTTTGGCGATTCCTCGGGAATCTAACTTTAAAACTGTCAATGATCCAGCAATCCCACTGCTGGGTATATACCCAGAAGAATTGAAAGCAGGGACGCAAACAGATATATGCCCACCAATGTTCACAGCAGCATTATTCAGTATTGCCAAAAGTTGGAAACAATGCAAATGTCCTACAACAGATGAATGGATAAATAAATTGTGGTATTTACATACAATGGAATATTACTCATCTGTAAGAAGGAATGCAGTATTAACACACGGGAATACATGGGTGAATTTTGAAGACTTTATGTTGAGTGAAGCAAGTCAGGCACTGAAGAATAAATATTACATGACTTCACTGATATGAATTAAGCAAATTGAGCAGACTCACAGAGCTAGAGTCTGGGAGAAATGGTTACAGGAGACAAAAAGGAAGAAGAAGGTTGTGAGTCAATGCTCATATGCGCAAAACCTATGATAAGGTGGAAGGTTGTAAGTTGTGTGGTGGATGGGAATAACAGTAGTGTAGTGATGCAATTGGGTTGTGTGGTGCTAGCCTGCGAGGGAGGTAGGATGGGGAACGTGGATTGGATTGTCCATGGAACTGGGGGGAGGGTTGGAGGAAGGAGCAGGTGAACTATGGGGATTTGTGGGTATGTGCTTGAAACTACAATGTTGGGAATGTTCTTTTGGCAAATATGGCAGGGAATGGTTACTTTAAGGTGTTGGATGTGGGGGGCATGTGGGTCAGGGTGCATCTGGGGCAGGTTTCTAGGGCGTGTGTAGTGTTCATCTTTCCACAGTGTGTTGTATCAGTGGTTGGAGACCCACATATTGAGCAGGAAGGTGTTGGACTCTCATCCCAGGGAGTCCTGCTATGATTTCATATATAGGGGGGAGTCTCTTGAGAGCATAGGTAGTGCCTAATAGGGGAAGACAGGCCAGTATGTCAGGCCCTCAGTGTTGTGGCAAGTAACTATGAATCTTGTCCTACAATGAGTTAATCTTGGTGGTTACCATGGGTCCCAAGGTGGGTGGAAGGAGGAATAGAATAGGTGGAACATGGGGCATTTTGGGGGCAATGGAATTGTTCTACATGATCTTGCAATGATGGATACAGACAATGTTAAACTTCACCAAAATCTATACAAGTGTAGGATCCAAAATGTAAACCATAATATAAATCATTGACCATGGATAGTATCAATGTTTCAATAATTGTACATCAATTGTAGCAAATGCACCATCCACATGGAAAATGTTATTGATTGGGGAAAGGGGGAAAGGGGGAGGATGTTGGGTATATAGGTTTCTTTGAAGACTGAATGAAAATAAAAGACACTGGGGGAATAAATGGAAGAAAATGCAAGACAACAGATCTTACAGTGATGAAAGACACAATGTAAAAAAAAATTTTTAATTTAATTTTTTAAATTTTTAATTATTTCAATTTTTTTTAATTTTGTATTTTATTCATTATTTTTAAAAGTATCATTATTATTTCATTTTCTTATTAATTGTATTCATTTATTTTGTTGGCTTTAATTTGGAAGAAGTTTTAGATCACAGAAGAGTTACAACTGTGGCAGGGGAGGGTCATTGGTGCTGGGTGTCAGAAATGGGGGATGCATGGGAGGAGGTTCACCTGGGGCATACCTATAAGGCATATGAATGTGTTCAAGTGTTCACAGCGCATTGCCACAGTAGGTGGAGATTCACACAATAACCAAAAGAATATTGAATTCCCATCCTGGGGAGCTCTGCCTCATTCTCTAATGGGACAGCAAGAATCCCCTGAGTACAGGGGCAGTGACTAGTGAAAGAAGATGGACTATTGATAGGCCCTTGATATTGATGACTCTACTTTTGAACCTTTACTTTTGAAATTGAAACGTAGCCTAGTATTATAGGGTGCCTACGAGTTACCTCCTGAGAGACTCCTTGTTGCTCAAATGTGGCCTCTCTTTAAGACAACTCAGCATATAAATGCATTACATTTCCCAAAGCATGCAACATGACTCCCAGGGATGATCTTCCCTGGAACCCAGGGATTACTACCAAGCATCAACTAGCAATGAAACTGGAAAAAGGCCTGAATTTATATGGCTAAGAATTTATATGGCTAAGAGATTTCCAAGTGAGTCAGGGGGTCATTCCAGAGGTTAAGCTTATGTACATCTCAGCAGTAACTCATTGACTGCCAAAGTAAATATTGCCTCAAATAGCAGGGTTCCTGAGGGCTCTGGAGACACCTGGACACTATAGGCAGGTCAGAGAGCTCAGGAGTTTGGTGCCCCGCCAGTGGGCCCTACTTTGATATTTATGCTCTCCAGTGTGAAAGGGTTGAACTCAGTTGTGGTTTCCCTACACATGGATCTTCTGCCCCTTCTATTTGAACCTATAGTTAGTAGTAGAGTTGATAGGTGTATGTCCAAGAGAATTAAATCTTTGGACTGTCCATGTTCTAGTTGGGCCCTTAATCTCAACAGCGTTGCAACACCTACTCTCCAGTTCATTGGACTCACCCAGGACAACTTACAAGGAGATGATGATGGACAATGGCCATCCCAAGAAACAGAATCTGCAATTGCAAGCAAGATAGCCTCATCCATCTATCCCATCGCATCTAAGCCCCCTCTTAATTACAGGGTGAGTGGGGCATCACCATGCAAGAATACTCAGGATTGGGGAATGAATGATGGACTAGAGTAGACTTACTGTTATTCTGCTATAGACTTATTGTGATCCTAGCAGTGGACGAACTGTTATTGATGTGGAGAAAGTGGCCACTGGAGGTTCTGAGGAGAGGGATAGGGAAAAATAGGTGTAATATGGGGGCATTTTGGGGACTTGGGAATTGTCCTGAATGACATTGCAATGACAGATACAGGCCATTATATATCTTGTCATAACTTATAAAATTGTTCAGGAAAGAGTGTAAACTACAATGTAAACTATAATCCATGCTTAGTGGCAATGCTCCGAAATGTGTTCATCAGTTGTAACAAATATACCACTCTAATGAAGGATGTTGTTGATATGGGAAAATGTGGGATGGGTAGGGAGCAGGGCATATGGGAATCCCCCGTATTTCTTATGTAACATTTATTTAATCTAAATATCTTTTTTTTTAATTAAAAAGTATATAATAAAAAAAGAATCTTATTCCCAGGAAACTATTTTTCAGAAATGGAGGCAAAATAAAGATGTTCCCCGATGAACAAAAACTAATAGAATTTATTTCTATTAATATTTATTTATATTAATATTAATATTTCTATTATTATTTCTTAAAGAAACACTAAATGTATTTTTTCTGGCTGAAAGCAACTGACACCAGAAAGTAATTTTAATCCACATGAAAAAGTAAAGGGCACAGCCACAGGTAATTATGCAACTATGAAACAATATCAATGTATATTTTTTATTCTTTTTCAACTGATATAAAAGACAGTATTATAAGGCAATCTATTCCTAATTGTATTGTTGGGAGTATAACATATAGAAATGTAATATATTTGCCAATGACAGCCCAAAGGAGGTGGGTAGGAGAAATACTATTTTGGCATAAGGAAATGGCACTTAATTGCAACTTGAATACACAGGAACAAATGAAGAGAACTAATGGTAACTAAAAAGGTTAATATAAAAAAATGCTAAAACAAATGCTTGCTTTTTTTCTTCTCTCAGCTTCTTTAAAAGACATAAATTTATACAAAGTAATAATAATAAAATTTACTGCTGGATTTGTAATATACATAGATATAATATGTATAACAGTAATAGCACAAAGGGGGAAGGAAAGAAAGCTATATATCAGAAACAATTCTATATCTCACTGAAACAAGTGAGTATAACTATGAGGAAGAGTCTGATGAATTAAGATGAATATAGAAATTGTAGATCAAGCAGTAAGAAAGTAACTCAAACACTATAATGAAGAAAATCATGAAAAGATTAAAATGTTACACTAGAAAATATTTACTTAATTCAAAAGGAAAATAACTGCTTGGTATGTTAAAATGATGGAGAGGGAAAATGGACAACATGCATAGAGAAGAGGGGAATGTTAGCAGAAATGAAAACTATAAGAAAGAAACAAAAATATTAGAAAGAAACAAAAATATTAGAAATAATAAATGTATGAAGGTTGAAGAATATCTTTCATGAACTCATTGGTAGACTCAATATATCTGAGGAAAGAATCAACAAACTTGAAAACAGGTCAGAGGATATGCACAGTTTACATTTGCTATGTTTGGTACTGTCTAGTTAGTTGGATCACACTACTTTTATCCCCATCAGCAATAGATAAGAGCTCCTATTCCCTTCCATCCAGATCAACCCAGGTATTGCCAGAGTTTTATGTTTTTTCAACCTGCTGAGTGTCATGTAGTTGATGGCTAAGAACACTTTGGAAAGTTACATAAACTAACCTGTCTGAGCATCTTTCTTCTCATCTGTTAAATGACTTACATCATAGGTTATCACCAGTACTGAATTTAAAAATATACTGAAATTACATGGACCTTAGCATACAATCAATATATGCTGGTTGCTTTCCTCCATTATGCTTCACAAGCATATAGCAAAGTTTTTTACATTCAGTAGGTGTTTAATACACAAAAGTCACCTAAAAAGTTAAAAATTATATTTATTGTCTTTACTGGAAATATTTGTTCAGGTTAATTTGTCAAAATAATAAAGCGGTTAACAGCAAAATTGCAGTAAAACAAAGTTGAGTAAAATCATAGTTCTGTGTGGTATTGGTATGACAGTTTGCAACTGTATATACCCCCAGAAAATCATGTTCTTGAAACTGATCCAATCCTGTGGGTGTAAACCTACTGTAGGTGAGACCGTTTGATTTGATTACTTCCATAAGGCATGACCCAGGATGGGTCTTAATCCTATTATTGGAATCCTTTCTAAATGGATGAATACAGCAAGAGGGGGCCACAGAGAGAAAGATAAAGCCCCAGAAGCCAGAAGCTGATATCAATAGAACACAGAAGCAGAAAGAAAACCACGAAGCGAGAAGCTGTGGTCAATTATTTTTTAGACTAATAAATCCCCATTGTAAAAGCCAACACATTTCTGATATATTGCCTTGGCAGCCTTTAGCAACCTAACAGAAATTGATACTAGGTGTGGAGTGCTGTGATTGCAAATACCAAAAATGTGGAAACAGTTCTTTAAATAGGAAAGAGGTAATTTTTAAAGAATTGTAAGATGCTTCCTAGAAAAGATCTAAATTGCTTTAAAGAGAATGTTGGTAGAAATATGGATGTGAAAGATTTTTCTGATGAGGCCTTACACAGAAATTATGAATGTATCATTGCAAACTGGAAAAAAGGCAACTCTTGTTTTAAAGTGACATAGAACATGGCAAAATTAACTCCTGATATCAGATGGAAGGCAGAATTTGAAAGTAATGAACTGAAATCATTAGCTGAGGATATTTCCATACTAAATGAGGAAAGTCTGGCCTGGCTTCTCCTTGCAGCTTATAGTAAAATGCAAGAGGAAAAGGATAACCTTAGAACTGAACTCCTGGGTACACACAAAAAATAGAAATTGATGGTCTGGGAAATTCTGAGTTTCTGGAAAGCAAGTCACCAGAGAATAGAGCTCAGTTTGAGAACTTAATTGAACATGGAACTAGTTGCCATGTCATTGCAAGTCAGGATTGGAAATGCAGTTATTCAGGAAGGATCTGGAGAAGAACTTCCTGTCTGATGGTTTGGACCCCTATGTACTACATCCCCTATGTACTACATGTAAGACCAACCAGTTTTTTGTGAGGTCTGTATGAATGGAACCACTGCCAGCCTGGACTAAAAGGGACAGAAATGGGATAAACTGAAGGAAAAATGACTTCAAGGGTAGAATTGTGAAAGCTGAGGTCTGTACTGAAGATGTCTTCTCAGCCTTGGAGAGAAGACCCACCCATGTGTGCTGAAATGGTGAGTATGCATTGGGCTTGAAGAGGGTGGGCCTTCCACCCTGTTCTTCAGGAAAAGTGTTGCCACCCCAGGCTTTAGAGAGGATGGGGCACATTCCCTAGGGGTTGGGGAGATCTGGGCCACCAACCCACTTTTGAGAGGGGATTGAGCTTGTTTCTTGGAGAATAAGGAGGGTTTGGCCATGTTCTCAGAGGGTGAGGCCTAGAGTTCAGCCGCCACTCAGATGCTTGATGATGGTAGAGGCAAAAACATGGCTGCTGGGCAAGCCCTTGGAAAGGGTAGAGCTGCCACTCCATCAGATCCTGAGGAGAAGAAACCATGGTTCCATAGATGATTCACAGATTTTGAAATCTAATGGATTTCAAACATGCAGGTTTTGGAAATGTTTGAGACCCATGACCCCAGTTTCCTTCCAATTTTTCTCTATGGCAATGGGAATGTTTCTTCCATGACTGTCCCTTCTTTGTATACTGGAAGCGGATAACTTGTTCTCAGTTTCACAAAGTCCACAGCCTGAGGGGAATTTTACCCCAAAACAGACTACATGCCTAAAACTGCTTTTATGATATTTTGTATTTAATATTGTTACTGAAATGATTTAAAGCTTTTAAAAATATTATGATGTAATAATTGTATTTTGCATATGGAAAGAAATGTCTTTCTGGAGTCCAGAGGGGTAGAGTGTGGTAGTTTGAAACTACTGGTACCCAAGAAAATCATGTTCTTGCAACTAGCCCATTCCTGTGGTTATGAACCTATTGTAGGTGGGACCTTTTGATTTCATTACTTCAGTAAGGTGTGATCAGGTGGATCTTAATCCTGTTATTGAAGTTTTTTATAAATGAATGAATACAGAGAGAGGGGACTACAGAGTCAGAGAGAAAGGCCCAGAAGCTGAGAAAGACCAGAAGTGAAAGTTGAAATAAATGGAGCACACAAGCAGATAGAAAGCAAGAAACTGTAGTCAATGGAGCCCGGGGGAGGGGGCAGAGCCCCAGCAGATGCCTTTATGTGCCATGCTATGAGAGAGAGGATCCCAGAATTGTTGACAGCTTGTCTTTGGGCAGAAAAAGAAATACCCATGAAGACTTGATTTGGACATTTTTCTCAGCCTTGAAACAAAGCTTTTAAACTAATAAGTATCCATTGTAAAAGCCAATCCCTTTCTAGTATATTGCCTTTGCAGCCATTACTAAACTAAAACAGTTGGTATTTATTATTAATTTTCATAATATATTGTAGATACTTCCATCAGGTACAAAGAACATAAATATTTGTGATGGTTATCCCAGAATACTTATGATTTTATAGCATACCACTCCCTTTTTATTCCTTATCTGCCATTAACTACTATTAATATAAATAATGTGTTTAATAAATGCCAACATTTATATATTATTAAGTATGGATATAGAGGAATGCCTGTAGAAATAAAACAGAAAAATGAATATCTTCTCAGAGACATGTAACAGGTACTCATTGGGCAACAATACTATTTTCATTATGGAAATTTTACAGAAGAAGGACTATTAAAACATTCCTGGTTGTAAGTAGTATTTGCTGAAGATTTTGTTTTTGTTTTTACAATGAGGATACAATTAAGAATTCAAAGTATATGTTATAGGGAGCCAGGTATAAATTAAGTAAAAATTGTTCCACCTCAAATTCTACATAGGGATAAAAAATGGATGTGAATATGTAGTTCAAGTAAAGGTCTATAATAAGCATTCCTTTTTAGATGTCTATATTGAGTTTATCTGTGCACACTAGTGAGGAATAGAGAGGAAAAACAATGAGGCCAAGAGCAGTTGAAGCTTTATGATGTGTATGTGATAGTGGTGGGGATGTAAGAAAAATTAGTGCAACTGGGAAATAAAAGCTCTCAGTGCGTAGACAGATCTGTCTCCCAGCTACTAATGTAAGGAAAAGCAAGCATTCTGGCCCAGAATAAGACAGTATTTTAGGGAAAGGGTAGAAGGATAGTAACCTTTCTTCACTTAGGAAAAAAGGCCAGGTAGAAAAGCCTGGACCTTGGCACAAGAAAGTTGTAATGTCTCAACACTAGTTCCCTGACCTGGAATTCTCCTCCTTCTCCCATATTCAAGACTTAGCATTATAGGGATTTCCCAACTCTCCTTTTGCAAGATTTATTTGAGAAAATAAGCAAAAGGCCAGGGTATTAAAAGAGGGTGTCTGGAATGTGACGTCACTTGAGGTGTAGGACAAGAATGGAATTTTAGTTGAGATTAAGGGGGAGGGAGGAATAAGAATGCAGCAATGGGGGAAATCATAGCATTGACTCATGGTGAAAAGGTGGGGCAAGGGAAGACAGAGAAAAAGAGGATCCTTGGAACAGGGAAAGAAGGGGAGATAGGAAGAAGAAACAGGAAGGTTGGTGGAGGAATGAATGTTGAACAAAGCAAGGAACAAGAGGCCTGCGTGATGACAAGGTTAAGGAACGGAATAAAGTGTCTGGGCACCAAGGTTCTCTTCTTTTTCCTCCTAGTTGGCCTCCATCAGCCTAGGGACAACTTAGGCCAGGCAGAGTCTATGTTCAAATTAGAAAAAGATACCCTGCCTGGGCTAACAAATTAGAAAAATGATATTCTTTCTGGTCAGAAAAGACTGTCATGAACTGGACTAGAAAAGCAAAAGCACACATGTTTATAGAAAAAGGGTCCCCTTTCTCTAGCCAGATGCACCTCCTTCCCAGAGGGCACACTGCATCACCAGCAGAGAGGAGACGCATTTAAGTCTCCACTCATCACCCTGTTTGGTGTCTTCATGCAGTGCAAACTATTCAGTCAAAAGCAATGGCTTTCCCTCTCTGTATATACAGGAAGGCATTCTCACAGTGCAAGTATTAAGTCAGCCCATGAACCCACTGCTGAGCAGCTCAATTTCCTTACTCACTTCAGGGCTGCCAGGAACTACTGAGTGTTGTCATTTAACTGAGCTCTTTGCTACTAAACACTTCCTCCAACATGATGTGACATTCCTACAATAATATTGCCATCAGCACTGCCCTGGAATTGGTAAGGACTAAGGAGATGAGGATAGCCTTTCACTTTCTTGATTCTGCCAACAATGAAAGTCCATTGAAAGGGACTGACAGAGCTGGATTTGGAAGGCAGAGAATCAAGAGGCACTATGAAGATTGAAGTGTCATTCTGGGAGCCATTTGAACAAAAATACTGGCTTTAATCCTGTGCAAAACACAGGACATTATCTCAAGAATTAGTAATTTAACCTTTATTTACTCCTGCCCCCATATCCACTACAACAAAGAGGAAAGGATTAGGTAATACCAGGAACAAAATGAATCTTTCCTCCTATTTCTCCCCCAAAGTATTTTCTTCCTTATTACCCACAAAATTTGCTAAATGAGAAGCACTCCTATACTCATATCACCAACACAGGTTGGTTCTGTGGCAAAATATACACAATACTACACGCTATTTGCAGTAGCAATGGGGCTAGGATAATATGTTATACAACCAGTAAAAGAGGGCCTTAGAATGTTTTATAATGTATGTTGCCATCCTGTCAAGAAATTTCTAAAAATTATAGGAAAGGACTTGGCAAAAGTTGATGAAGAAACAAAGTGAGCACCTCTGTCTTCATACACTGTTTATGCACTTCTCTCACCCAGCAGTTTTCCCTCCTTCCTACCTTCTCCAGAAAATATGGCTTCAGGGATTGATTATAAGAAAATTCATTCGGTGAATAGAACCCTTGTAAAAATGTCCAGATTTCATTTCTTTAGTTCCCTCCCCATCACAAAGATATGCTTCCTTGACTTCAAAAGAGGAAATTAGGAAAAATTAATGTTTTGATGTCCCAGGGTGCAAAGAATATGATACATTTGTAACTTCCTTATCTGCGCCCATGAACTGAGTGGCATTTGTAGAAGCACTTGATTTTTGAAATGATAGTAATGGTAAAAAGGAGTTGGAATATTTCAGGTTATTGAATAATCCATAATGAGGGCAAAAGCCCCTAAAACTGACTTACAAAACATCTAGTCCTTGAGGAGTTGACAGCAGTGTTTCACACCATCTCGAAGGGCCTCTTTGAATTTGTCATTCTGGAGAGTAAAGATGAAAGGATTCAGGAAAGGAGTTACCACCGAAACCAATGAGGAAACTACCTTGTTATACTCAGCTGCCTGTGTTTGCTTGGGTTTCACAGAGAGGAATAAGCAGCTTCCAAAGCCTATCACAGGTGAAGTGGGAGGCACAAGTAGAGAAGGTTTTCCTCTGGCCATAGGCTGAGGGGATCTTGAGGATGGTGGAGATGATGTAGGTGTAGGAGACTATTGTAGGGATCAAAGAACCAATGATAATGAAAGCAGGCATTAAAAAAGAATAAATTCTGTGAAAAGTGTATCATCACAGGAGAGTTTGAACAATTGCCCTCTATCACAGAAAAAATGGTCTAACACATTTGATTTGCAGTAGGTAAGCTGAAACGTGGCATAGACTGGCCAGATTTCAGAAAGGAACCCAAACACCCATGACACAATCACCACACAGATGCAGGTGTGACTGCTCATAATGATGTTGTACCTCAAAGGGTTACACTCAGTCACGTAACGGTCCACAGCCATCGCTCCCATTAATGCAAACTCTGTGGTCTCCAAAGCAAGGTTGAGGAAGAGTTGGGCAACACATGCAGGCAAAGATATTGTCTGTATTCCAGGAAGCAGCAACCCCCACAGCATCATGGGGACAATAATAGTTGTGACCAGGATCTCCAGGACAGAGAGGTGACCAAGGAAGAAATACATGGGAGACTGCAGACGTTTATCAACACAGACAATCATGATAACTGTGTTTCCTATTAATGTCACTGAGCAGAAGAAGAAGAATATAACAAAAAGGATGCAGTGTAGTTTTGAGGACCCATGGAAGCCTAGAAGGCAGAACTCAGTTGCACTAGAGAAACTGCCCATCATTTAGTCATTGCTTCTGCTCCTTGTGGAACCTAGAGTTCAAAAGATACATAGCATTATCAACACAGTTTTGCTCTCAAGAGGGAAAGAAGACAGATTAGAATGAGGAACTCTTCCTAACCTTGTGATTAGGTGAGACGCTCATGCTACTGAACATTCTACATAGTCAAGGCTACATACTAAGCCAGCTCAAGTCTAGCAGTGAGACTTCTACATTACTGTGCAGCTAACTCCTTGGAAAGGATGAACACAGCTTCCTCTCTCTTGGTCTGAGGAAACCCTCCCTTATCTTAATCTACAAAGTATGCACCTTTGCACAGGAGGCAGAGGCTAAGCCCTTTTAATCTGGACAGTTTTGAAGCTGAGTCAATCAGGGCTTTCTGCTACTGGGATGGTGCTACCTTCTCTTAGGTTAACTGCACCATTCCAGCACAGAGGATATAATGACATTCCAGATGGTGTACAAAGGATGGAACTCTCAAACCTCAGCTCTCATCTTTACTGCATAGACCCAAACTGTGGCCAGCAGAAAAGAGGCAGGGTGTTAGCCCAACTTCTGTTGTTTCTCATATCACAACCCTCATATTGCAAAAAAGCAAAATCTCCAAATGGGATATCTGGAGTCTCCAGCCTTGCTATAATGTTAATCACACAGAGCAGGCTGGGATAATTTCCTAGGGCAGATCCATCCTTCTCTGACCCATTTTATCTCTAAATTTCTGTGAAGAAGGAGAGATGCCATGTGGCACTGCTGAGGAATAGCTCCTAGGCCATTGGCTACTTAGAGTCACTGAGTCTCCACCCATCATGTCATCTAGCCAATTAATAAGATGTCACTTCCTCAGAGGATCATTCATAATCACCTTACCCAAAAAATGAAAGGAAAAACACACTCATTAGTGGGCTTGAGTTTTCTGCATAGTACTTATTATTACCTGATATTATATCATGTATTTAATTGGTTTTTTTTTTCATTCCTTTGTTTAACATGAAAGAAATGTAGTTGTGGACAAAACAAATAAAAATCTCTGCATTATGGAACTTTTACTCAAGGAAGGATAGAAAGCAAGGCCATACACACAACAAGAAAGTGAAATATAAAAGATGTCTATCCATGGGATTAAAATGTAGACTCCATGAGAGCAATGACTTATTTTCTTCATCACTATATTCCCAGAGTGGAACATAAAATGTATCATTTGCATACATGCATACAAATATGTAATATTATTGAGCCAAATAAATACTAAAAATTTTGGTAGATGATGGATGGATGAATGATTAGATAGCACTTGATCCTGGCAAGGCCCAATTTTGCCATATTTCCTCATTTCTACTCTACTTGATTTCCCCTCTTGCCTCAAATTAACAAATTCCCTTCCTCCCTTCCATTCTTAACACAATCCAAATAATATATATTCTCTCTCTTTGGCTGTTATGTGTTTTTCCACAAACTACATAGCAACATTGGATGAATAAAGATGAGAGAGAAGGATCCTGACTAATGGCAGATAGCTGTGCCTATCCCTGCCATTGGACAGGAGAAGAGTTGAATCTGCCCTCTGCTGCAGGAGAGGGATTTGGAGATAACCTCCACTCTGGAGCTCCCCTAATCCACTCTTCAGGCTCCAGGTGTCCTTGTTCTAGAAGGCAGCCAGACCCAGACCATCCCATACGGCTGTTTTCTGACTTTCTCCTTCATAGAGAGGTACACTAGAGAAGACAGTTACCTCTTATGAAGGAGCTTCATCACCATTTCTAGGGACCAAAGCAAGTTGTGGCTGTCTCCACTAATGATGAAGAAGGAAATTCCTTGCGAGAGAAGCCTAAGAAAAGGTCCAAAAAGAATAGTGTTGTGATGAACTTAGGGCCTCCCATCCACTTCTCCTTTCCCTCCCATTCCAAAAGGACTTAGTCACTGAAGTACCTGTACTTAATTAGCCCAGGTTCAGGAAGTCCCTAAGCAATCAATTTGGAGAGAATAGAACAAACTTTTAGTTATTCCCACTTTTGAGAAATTGATCTAAATTTTAGAACTGTTGAAGGTTTTTGTTTCATGGGGAAACTTGTAATCTCACCTGTCAATGGCTTTCTCTTTTTTTTTGAGGTACCGGGCCAGGGATTGAACCTGGGACCGCTTATGTGGAAAGCTGGCACTCAACCACAGAGCCACATCAGCTCCACTGAGTTGGCTTTTTTGTTTGTTTGCTTGTTGTTTTGTTTTTGTTCTTAGGAGGCTCTATTTTATTAGAATTGATATATTCAATGAAATCTCAATCAAATCCCAGAAATTTTTTAACAAAATTAATAGTCTGAATCGAAAATTTGCATGCAAATGTGAAGGACCTAGAATATCCAAAACAGTTTTGAAAAACAGGAACAAAGCTGGGGGACTTAAAATATCTTATTTTGAGACTTACTCTAATGTTACAGCAATCAAGACTGTGATATTGGTAGAATATATCAATAGACAAAAATGGGGAGCGGATATGGCTCAAGCAGTTGAGCA
>JAQZBX010058585.1:0-17719 GCA_029593785.1 Cabassous unicinctus
AAAAAACTTAGTAAGCCTTATATAACTATTGTCTTTGTGTCTTACAGGCAAACGTAACTATTAAAAATAAAATTATAATCTAAAAAATTAAGTAGCTAGGTAGAAGAGAGTTATAAATGGAGATACAGGGGAAAAAAAGAATGAAAGTGAAAAGTAAATCACCACAGCAAGAGGTTTGTAGCTACCAATAACTAAAACGGCCACTGCTAAAAAGCATTAAAGTTCTGTGTTTCATACATGCCATCTTTAGAACACTACCTACATCAACACTAAAGGTAGAATGTTCAAGTGAAATGAACTAATAGGTTTCCTAATTTCTGCCATAAAATCACATGCTAACTTTAATATAGCTCCAGGTTCTACTATAGAGAACTCACTGCTAATGACACATTGTAAAGTCTGAATATTAACTAACAGCTCTTCTCCTATAAAAGATGTGAGGATCTCCTATAACAGATGTGAGGATAACCGATCACATACAGTGTCAATCATCTGTTGCTGAATAATCTTCTTGACGTCTTGAACCTTCTTTCCTTTAAATCCATCCACCAGCATTACCTAAAAGGACAAGAAGCAGGGAAAAAACATGTACAAAATAATTAAAATTTGCTTTGAGTTCCCCCGCCCCAAAATTTTCCCTAAATTTACTTCCACTGACCAAACCAAGATATATTTAGTGTGAAATTTATCACATTTATAAAATAACTTTTTAGTATAGCTTGGACAACTAATATTGATAACACACCTGTTTTTATTTTAATATAGTGGGGGAGAGCTATCGTGAGCATGATTAGGAAGAACACTCATTTCCCACTGTTCAGGTTTCCACATGGAGAGAGTTCCCTTAAACTGACTTATCTCACTCTAACCAGTTTCAGGGGAAGGAATAGAGCATGAAAGCCACTTAGCTCCATTTAGGCGTTTCTTTCCAACTCTGCAAGGTGCAAGTGAATATTGTCCTTTGTTTGGTCATACAATAAACTTGGCCCTCAGAGGGAGGCCTACTGTTTTTCAATTCTGCCTTTTGCTAAAGAACAGAGGGTAAATTTAACTCTAGACAAGGCATAAGCTTGTCCATTATTGCCACAAATCTAAGCAAATATCCCCTTCCAACTTTTTTATATAATAAAACTGATATTTTAATCTATCTATCAGACACCTATGTCTGTCTCAAATAGTTTCTATCTTTGGTGGAGAAGACAGGTGTTCTTTTTGACCTTCCAATCCTCTAACATATCAAAGTGCTTCATATCTACTTAATTCATCACTATGAAACTTTATTAATTGAGCAATCATTAAGGTGCAATGGTTAAGACAAATTCTAAAGTCATGCTGCCTAGGTTTGAATCCCAGCTCTGCCATTTACTGTCTGGCTGGTCTTGGGTAAGTTACTTAATAATCTCTTTATGCCTCAATCTCCTCGTCTGTAAATTGAGAATAGTGCCTACTTTACAGGGTTATTCTGAGAATTAAGTAAGTTAACATCAAAATGCCATATAATTGTTGGCTTTTATTATCCCTCAAAATATATAAATAATTTAAAAATCTTCATTTCAACTTCAAGCTGCTAACAACTTGTTTGGATTTTTACTTTCTCTAGCCTTGTCTTCTTTCCACAGAATAAATGTAAGCTATATCAACATATGCACAATTAAGCAGAAAAGAAAGGTTCAGAATATGTTTGTTTTCTCACCTGGCATTTAGTAAGCATTAACAAGTAAATTAATGGACTGAATGAAACTGCTTATCTAAAATATGAACTCCATAATTAAAAGAGCAAAGAAGGGACCAAAAATTCTCTACACAATAAACCTTTGGAGTTTATTAAATAAGAATATGAATTAACTTAGGGTTTTTGTTTTGTTTTGTTTTGTTTTGTTTTTCTGTGTTTGAATTAACTTTAAATACCTTCTCAAGAAATTAATTACTTAAAGATTCCAAGAGGGCACAAAACTGTAATTTCTGTAATATGCTTTTAGACAAAATATGATTGAAAAACAGAAATTTGGAAATAGAAAAACACACTGGATCTCTTCTTAACCTCAAATCAGTATATAGCTACAACTATATTGAATTTTTCTTTATTTTTTCTGAATCATGAAGAAGAAAGGTCACTAAGAATAGAGTAAACCAAAGGAAATCAAAATTATTACTTACACCATCATAAAATCCTTTTAGATATAATTTCTCCTTTGCTTCTGCAAGTTTTTCTCGGTCATTCTGGCTCTGAATTTTCAACTCATCACAAATGATTACAGCAGAAAGATTTCCAAAACCTGGGATTTCAATTATTGGCACCTGCAGAGAACAGCAATGTCAGGAACATGTCTACATTGAATGGACACAATGCCTGATTGGGCATAGTCCTTTTGTCTCTACTATCAAATGAAGTCATTTCAGATTCTATTTATCATTATCACACATTAGGTAATTAAAGGGTGACTAATTTTCAGATGTGAATTTGCCCTCCTCCTCTCCAGTAACCACTGAACTCCGTGTACATCTGTAGCACCAATCCCCACAGTGGTTCTCCCCAACCACATACACACCCACATCCCAGCTCTCACCCCTACACTGACATGTCACTAACTAAATAATTCATGTGGAAACTAGCACAATGATGTATGTAGGCAACTAATTTTGTGGATGGTCTTGTTTTTTGGTTTATAGTAAGTCTTCTGGATTCTTCACGAAAGTTATTTGCTAGTATAGTTTTTGTGTGGTTTTTTTCCCTCTGCAGGCACTAATGTGAAAACATAAGAAAAATTAAACAGAGTTATATGGGATTTTGTTGGCGTTATTTTGGTTAAAAATAAACATTCATGAGTAATATGGCAAACTTTTGTCTTTAGAAGCTAGGAAACTGGCCACGCTAGCAAAATAAGCTACAAAATTGGTGATACTAAAAAGTGATTTGTTTGTTCTAGAACTGCAGGTGCCAAGTGCTAAGAAAATGCTTGTTGGTAGTTTTTCTCTTACTCCTCCCTCTCTGCCACAACAGATATCAAATTAGGGTAGGTAAACCCTTAAGCAGACTCCTTCTCTTATTTCCATACTCCACCAGTTATTTAATTTTATTACAACGAAAACACATCAGCCCTAATGAGATGGGTGTGAATATTCTGACCGTCTATGCACTCACCGGCTCAAATGGCAGGACCATGTCATCTCTAATTCCATATTTTATTCTTAAGGCCTACAAAAAAATTCACAAATAAACACTAACAATACTTTATTGGTATAATCATTGAGAAAAGCAACCCCCAACCTCTTTTTTTTTTTTTAATTCTACTGAGCTACACCCACTCCGATCCAAACATTTTTAAACTATTATTTGTTCTCTACTTTTACAGACAGCAAATTTTCAACTTTACCTACTACCTCAAGAAGGGATCTATGACCTTTAAAAACTCAACATATTAAGCTACAGTAGATGGCTTAACAATGAAACTAAACAACCCAAAGTAAAAATTCATACACACAAATCATTTAAAATAAGGTTCATATTCTAGTTTGCAATGAAAATGTGATTATCAGAAAACTTTTTCAAAAGTCCTCTGAAGCATCATTTTCAAAATTCGAAACACAGGGAAATATATAAACATCAAGAAACAGGTTAGAGACAGCAGTTTAATGACAAATGCATGGCTTTTTAGCCTAGTCTCATTGTGTAGTTCAGTGATACCTAACCAATGAGATGATAGTGAAGAAAAAACATGAAACTCAGTTAGAAACTCACTTGCTTTTTCTTCAAGTCTCTGAGGGCAGCATTATCATCGGGAGAGTCAGAAGGAACACTTGTGACCACACCAGTGCCTTATAAAAGAAAGAGTGGAATTAACTAATACAGCCAGAATGTGATTACTGAAACAGTTTCAGAAAGAAACTCTTTACCTTTATCCTCCTTTATGGTGAACATCGGGAGAACATAGATCACTTGATAGGATGTTAAAGGTGCAGAAAGCAATGCACCAATAATTTCCTGTACAAGAAAAAGAAAAGAATATAAGGTGAGAAAACCTATTTTTTTTTTCCCACAAATTAGATCATCCTTATCATGCATCAATATATTTTATAAAACAATATTTTCTAATATTTTTTTTTTTTTAAACACAGATGAATAAATATATACATTTCTCCATTAAATGTAATGGATACATACAAATTTTTTTTTTTTTTTTGTGGATCAAACAATATGTTACACAATATATTTAGTTCATAGTAACGCATTCATACAGTATTTGTCCTTTTGTGTCTGGCTTGCTTCACTCAGCATAATGTCCTCCAGATTCATCCATGTTGCCATATGCTTTACGACTTCATTTCTTCTTACAGCTGCTCACACGATGGAATATTATTTTCTAATATTAATAGTTATATGCTGATTGCATTTTTAAAAATATTTTCACTATTTTTATACAAGAAGTTGTAGGTTTATAGAAAAATGATGCAGAAAATAGAATTCCTGTATACCCTCTACAGTTTTCCCTATTATTTTCCCATGTTCCCTATTATTTTATATTTTCTCTATTATTTTCACTTTTTATAATTTATTTCTACCCCCCTCATTGTTTGCGCCTACTGTCTACTCATCTTCTTTTTTTTTTCAGGAGGCACCAGGAACTGAACCTGGACCTCCCATGTGGGAGAGAGGCACTTAATTGCTTGAGCCACCTCTGCTCCCTGTTTGTTGTGTCTCTCATCGTGTTTCCTCGCTGTGTCTCTCAGTAGCGTCATTTCACCGCGTCATCTTGTGTCAGCTCGCTGCACCAGCCTGTCATCTGAGCTCACTGTCTTGTTTGTCTTCTTTAGGAGGCACCAGGAACCAAATCGGTGGTAGGTGGGAGCTCAATCGCTTGAGCCATATCCATTTCCCTATTATTTTCCCTTTAACACTTTATATTAATGTGGTAGTTCTGCTTCATCAAATTTCAGCAATTGATAAAAGAATATTAATATAATTGTTCTATTAGTTATGGTCCATAGAAGAATCCTAATTTTAACTGTTAAAGTTTAAATTTAACAACAAATAAAGTATTTTACCTTCTGAGAAGCTAGTAATCAAAAATTTATGAATTAAAACAAAAACTCTATGGTAATGGATGGTGATAATGGTAGTATAACATTTTGAATGTAATTGATACCACTGAATTTTACCCTTAAGAATGGTCAAAATAGTAAATTTTATGTTATATGTACATATATAACAAAAATAAAATTTTTAAACATTAAAAAAATAAGCTCATTCTTTTATACCTACTAGACTAAAAATAATTTAAATAATTATAATACTCCAATCTGGCAGGGTGATGATGAAATTAGTACACTACTATATTGCTTATGACATTGTACTTTATGAAGAAAATATACGAATCCACAGCAAGTCACAGAAATGTTCAAACAATTTGGACCTAGCAACCCAATCTTAGGAATTTATCTGAAAAGAAAAAAAAAATTTTCCCATTGGGAAGTCTGTCCATTGCTGTTTTAACTATGCTAGCAAAACCTGCAAATGACTAAAATTGCCAATATGCTATATCAACAAGACGGAATACCATATATCCATTTAAAATGATAATTATGAGGACTACATAGAAATTAAAAAGATATTTCTAACTTTTTTGAAAAAAAAAAATCAGAAGATCCAACAATCCTGTACCTATAGTCTCACATGGCAACAAAGAGTTACAGCTACATGTTAGCTAAGGAATGCACTTTTCAATTCCACACAGGTCCCCCCATCCCATTTTTCATCTCTGTAAGCTGTCCTCATGGAATTTGCAGTCATATAGATAAAGGCTAAATGTTTTAACAGTTTTAAAGGTTGAAAGCTATTTTTTAATTTATACCATCCATTTTCCTCAGTCCAGAATTTGCTCAGATTAACCTGAGAAGTTCCAATAAGAACAGGAAAAAGAAAATTATTATTGTTTACAAGAACTTCTCAAACAGAACTCCATACAACATCAGGAACTATAGAGATGTGGTAGCACTGCTTACAGCAGGAAAAAATAAGAAAAAATTTAAATATCTAACAGAATGATTAAATAAGTTGTGGTACAGCCACATAATGGAATATTACATAGCTGTAAAAAACAAAAAAAAAGCACAATGAAACTATTTACCTACTGATAAAATGACTGCCAAATATAATTAAGTAAAAAAGAAAGCAAGGTACAGAACAAAGTGTATTAAGTATATTGCCATTTGCGTAAAAAAAGGAGGGAGTCAAGAATATGTATTTTTTGCCTATGTATACATGAAATATTTCTGGAAATACACACAAGACATTACTGGCAGCCTCTGGGAAAAGGAATGGAATAAATAGATGGGTAACAGACTATATTCTTTTGTATTTTTTGAATCTTGAATTATATGAATATATAACAAACTAGTCAAAAATAAGATTACAAGTAAATAGCTAATAAATAAAACAACTTTAAAAAAGAAATTGAAGGAAGCAGATGTGGCTCAAGCAGTTGGGTGCCTGCCTACCACATAGGAAGTCCCAGGTTCGGTTCCTGGTGCCTCCTAAAGACGAGCAAGTCAGCAAGCTGACATGATGGTCTGGCACAGTGAGCTGACACAAGATGACTCAACAAGATGATGCAACGAGGAAATATAACGAGGAAATGAGAGACACAACAAGCAGGGAAGCAGAGGTGGCTCAAGTGACCGGGCACCTCCCTCCCTCATGGGAGGTCCCAGTTTCAGTTTCTGGTGCCTCCTTAAAAAAAAAAAGAAGATGAGCAGACACAGAGAGCACACAAAGGACAGACACAGAGCGCAGACAGCAAGCACAAACAATGGGGGGAAATAAATAAATAAATAAATAATATAAATCTTGAGAAAAAAAAAAATTGAAATGGTGCTCTACTCCTGTTATTAAAATATCAAAGACTGGCATTTACAAAAGGGAATAAAACACAAACAGCAATACTCATAATTAAACAGATAAACTGTATGGATATGAGCTATGTAACCATCCAGATTTTAGTTAACATCAACCATAACTTTCTTTTCAGAAATGCAGATGACAGTATTAAAAAAAAGTAATATTATGTTATGCTCACTTCGTTAGCAAATATACAAAATCAGAATGATACAGAGAAGATTAGCATGGCCTCTGTGCAAGGATGACCTGCAAATTCATGAACTGTTTCCTATTTTTAATAGGGTGATATATGGGAACTCTGTATTTTATGCATAAGTTTTCTGTAAATCTACAACTTCTCTAATAAAATATTTTTTAAAAAGTAATATAATGTCTAATGCAGCTATTAATTCTCTTGGGGAGGACTATGTATTTTTTAAACAGCTATTTATTAAATTGAAACATAAGGTTTGAAATTGCAATTTTGTCATATGATGAATGCGATATAGCAATAAAAAAGAAAAACTATTCCTACATGCAACATGTATGAATCTCACAGACATAGTTGAGTATAAGAAGCCAGCCACAGAAGAGTGCATTTGGAAGAGAGGGGTGAGTATTGACTGGGAAAGGGACATGAGAGTGCCAACTGCAGTGCTGGAAATGTTTTATACCTTAATTTGGGCATATACATGAATGTATACACACATCAAAGTGCACCAAAATATACACTGAAGATCTGCACACTTTACTATATGTATACCTTAATTTAAAATGTTAGGGAGTGGATGTAGCTCAGTGGTTAAGTGCCTGCCTCCCATGTACAAGGTCCTGGGTTCAATCCCCAGTACCTCCTTAAAATGAAAAAAAAAAAAAGCATATACACAAAAAATTGTTAAAAGTGCTCCTCTGAAGCATCATTGTTAAAATTTCCCACTAAATTTATGCACTGAAACAAAGTTTGCTACCCAACTTACCTCTCCCATTAATTCCTTAACAACAGGCACCACTCCATTGTCTTTGGTAAAGCCCTGGTATGACATATTCCTGGCAGCTCTTTGGGTGCAGATGAATATATCACCATTCACTGTCTCAAACCCAATGTACTTCAGATCAGGGCGAACCCAACAGTTTGTCTGTCCAAACATGGTCTCAGGTCTGAGAGTAGCAGCTACCAAGAAGATATTTTTCCCTTTCAGGCCACTAAGAAGAAATAAATATATTTATGTAAAAAATAAGTTGTGGTGTGGATACTACCACAACTATCTGACAGTTTAGAGGAAGTAATAATTTTTTGGCAGACCTACCTTAATTTGGACGGATATGGCTCAAGCACTTTCAATTTGATTAAAGTATATTCCTGAGGTCCAACCCCCTAAACAAATAAACAAAACAAAAATTTGAGGAAAAAAAGTCTTGTATTAAACCTACTAATTTACATGAGAGATCTTTTTTTAATTTCTGAAATGAGCTCTTGCATTTGTTAGAATGATTTTTTCTTTCAACAGACACTGCCAGTGTTCTTCTGACCATAGCCACATGGAAGTCTAGGGGCTATTTGCCAAAACAGGAGTCAGAAGATACAATCAACATCAATCCTGTCCCCCAGGGCAGGTCCTACGGAGCAGTCATCACAGACAAACAATGGACCAGGAGTCAGATGATGTGTGTCCTACACCTAGGTTGGCCACTTACTAATGGCTTGACCCAAAGGAGTCACCATCGCTCTAGGCTTTCATTTCCTCTTCTGTAAAATAATTATGCTGTGCCCCACATAGGACTGTTCTGAGGAATATGTAAGATGATAGGAAAATGCTTTGAAAAACTGTGAATAAATTCAGGATCGGCTAATTAAGGCACATTAAGAATTATTAAAATAGCTACTCTATTAAAACTTTACTGGGTCTTCTCACATCTTTCAAATCTTTCAAAAATTTAATCAACTCCCATTTCTATCAGATAAGTTATATCAGAAATGAAGGCTTATTTTGATAAGTTAATCACACTTAGTCACTAAGACAACAAATACGTTCAAAGGTGGCATTGAAGTACGATGCACTCACAGGAGCTCATAAGTTCAAATCCTGGCACTGTCAGTGATTTACTGTGCCAAGGCTTTAGGCAAATCACTTACCCTTGCTTTACTTAAGTATTACAGAGAATAACGTTACTGATGTGTCCTATAGGAATGTAGGGTAAACTTAAGTCATACATTGCTAGACGTCATATATCAGAAATAATCAAGTAGGCACATGAGCAAGTATAAATAGAATGCGTACATCAGCTAGCCAAATATCTTGCCTTTCCCCACACTCTCTTTTTAGAGAAATGTATTCTCCAGCTTTAACATACACATGAATCACATTGAAAGCCTGTTAAAAGAGATTCCTTCAGGAGCCGATGTGGCTCAGTGGTTGAGTGCTGGCTTCCCACATATGAGGTCCTGGGTTCAATCTCCAGCCCAGGTACCTCATAAAAAAAAAGAAAAGAAAAGAAAAAAAAGGCAGAGTTCTTAACCTAGAAAATTGTATGGGATAGAGTGTAAACTATAATGTAAACTATAGTCCACAATTAGTAGCAGTGCTTCAATATGTGTTCGTCAATTGTAACAAATGTACCACACTAAAGAAGGATGTTGTTAATGTGGGAAAGTATGGGAGGGGAAGGGAGTGGGGCATATGGGAATTCCCCATATTTTTTATGTAACATTTATGTAATCCAAAGCTTCTTTAAAAATAAACATTAAAATTTTTAAAAATAAAATAAAAAGAGGAAAAAAAAAAAAAAAGATTCCTGGGCCCAACCACCAGCACTTTTGATTTAGCAGCTTGGTTTCCCAAAAAGCTCCCTAGGAATGCTGATGCAGCTGATCCTTGGACCACTCTTGGAGTGACAAGGTCCTAGAGAAGATACAGATACCTGTAATGATATTCTGCCTTTCTCTTCACATCCACTTGAGTATCATGACTATACAACTCAGTTATTTTTAGTTTTCTGATCTATTTCTTAAACTCTGTTACCACATTAAGGATTATTAAAATAGCTACTCTATGTCACAAATAATTACCTCTCCAGTTTGTCTGTCATGATCCATACAAGGCTGTCCATCTTTTGGAGAATAAATGGTAAACCTAAAAAATAAATAAGTGACAAATACTAAAATATTTGAGTTTTTAACATATTTGCAAGTGTTACTCCTAATGTCTTATACGTATTTCTTCTAATTAAAACTTCTAAGCGAGCATCATATGTCTACATCTGTTATTTATGCTTTTTACAGGCAGTTATAGTCAACCTAGTTATTCAATGAAAGCGTTCTTCCTTCATTAAAGGTAATACCATTGAAAATTATGCATTGATCTTGGCTTTGTGGTATGAAACAAAAGATTATAAAATATTTCACTTATGAAATGCAAATAGCTTTTATTTAACTCATAATCTCGAGAAAATCTCAAACATATACAGAACAAAAGTATAACTAAAACACAATTAATTTAATTACTTTTCTGCTTGGATGAGACTATTGAATGGAATCTTTGGTAAGATCATAAAAGCCAACACTCCCATTCTCCCTGGTTTTATTTGTCACAAACACTGAACAGCTCAGAGAAATAAGACACTGGCAAGAGAAAAAGGGAAGCAAAGGATACAAGAGAACAAAAAGAAAAATAAATTATGAAAAGAGAAAGGCTAATGGAAAAAAGTAGACAATGAATTATGATGCAGGAATTATATGATTTTTGCTTTATTATAATGAAGGACAACAAACTTACCGCTTCCCAAATTTAATTTTGTTTCTTTCTCTTAATGTTAAAAACTGCCACCTGACAAATGAATCATAGTAAGGATTAACATCGGTGGTGATGAAAGAACGACGCCAGTCTACCTGTAGAAGGAAGGAAAAGTCAATTTCTAAGAAATATACAGTGTCTATAAGTAAGAATTCCTCTTAATCAATTATTTTATTTGCTCTTCTACTTTTTAATTTTGCAATCTAGAAATATATCAATTATTAAAATAAAAACTAAATTTTCCAGTTCCTTTTGTTAAATATATAATCCTATAACTATGACATTAATTTGTGTTTAATAAATTATACTATTTATATTTACATAACACACTTATATCTTTATATATGTAAAACAGACATATTAATTTATGTAATAAACATGCAGGGAGTTGTAATTAGAAATAATGCCTTTATGTATTCTTAAATGTTCAAATTAAACTTTGTCTTCCTTTATATTCTTTTAATAGAATTCCTTTCCACTAATTACTAGTATATTAATATATATTCCAATACAACAAATGTTAAAGTACATCACTGTTTATATCAAGAGCTATTAGGTTCTAATCCAACTATAGCATTACCCATTCATTAGTAAAATACAGGTGGAATATATTATTCTGAATTAAGAATTAGTCTAAACATCAATCACACAAATATGTTTTCTTCATATTTTCTTGTATTATGAGGGTGATGGGGCATACTTTCAAACCCATTCTCTTCAGATCTTGAATAGCCAGTGGTGGAAAATAATCAAGCCAATGTTCTGCCTCAGAAAATTTTACTATCTCTTCATCAGACAGACCAAGGGATTTCATAATGCTCCACTGATATTTAGAAGATCCAGCTTTAGCAGTAGCTTTACTCTGAAAACAACCAGCAAAAACAATACTCCATCAAAGACCAACCAAATATTTCTTTCAAAACGTAGCTCAAGAAAGTACCTAACTTCATAGTATATCTTCATAGTAATACCATCAAATTATACATATATATTTTTTTACTTTTTCTCATTATTGCTAATTTAACATTTTTATCTTCTCTTCTCTGTAAGATCAAATGTAACCAACTATATGGCAGATGCTCAATAACTTCATTCTACCACCTCCTCACTTGCCTAAAAGATGTTTGAGAGAGGAGGTTCCTTTGATTTTTTCTTTCACTCAAGTCACTTAACTCCTCTTAATTGAGAGTAAATAAGTATGTAACTCAATACAAAACAATGACTTCTCTTCTAATTAGTCAATATATGGTATTTGGTGATGCCAAACCCTGTTGTTTCTAAGCATATACTGAAAAATAAAGACTATTTTCCAAGGGAAAAAAAAGCCTCTAAACAAGAAATGGTCTTCATAAATGTTCTACCTATATGGCCCTAACAACAATTAACAACTATTTGGAGATTTTAAAATATTGAATGCGAACATTCTCACTGTCCTGATTTTGTGATAATCAGGGTAGGCTAAACATTCGCTATATTAGAAACCATGCACGTGTCCCCAGACCTAGTTTTTCTCCCTAGGTCTGGTTTTCAGAATGCTGGTGATAAACTAAGCCTGATTTATTATATGACCATCCTGTATGGGAAAACACTGTAACTCTAGGTATCTTTGGTCAACCTTAAGAGATATAGCAGGGGGACAGATGTGGCTCAAATGGTTGGGCATCCTCTCCCATATGGAGGGACCTGGGTCCGATCCCTGGGACCTCCTGGTAAAAATAAAAAAAAGGAAAACATAGAAGGCACATGGGCCACTAGGCCCCACGCACGGGTGCATCCCCCAGGCCCCACATGTGGGTGGGCCATCAGATCCCGTGCATGGGTGACCCCCTAGGTCCCGTGAGTGGGTGTGCCGTCAGGCCACGCGAGCCACACAGCAAGATGATAACGTAACAGGAGAGTGACACAAGGGAGAGCCAAGACAAAACGCACCGAAAAACCAGGAACTAAGGTGGCGCAGGCAGTAGGATGCCGCTCTCCCACATCGGAGGTTCCAAGGATCGAATCCCAATGAAGAAAGGAGGAAAAGGAAGAGAAGAGAGGGCAGGAAATGGACTCAGAGAGTTGTCCAGCGAATGGATGCAAAAACGGGGAGGGTGGGGGGGGAGGGGTTAAAATGGATAAAAGTGAATAAATAAACAAATCCAAAAAAAAAAACTGAACATCTAAATAAGTGGCTTACAGCACTAATTCTCACCAAAGTCACCCATTAGAAACACCTACAAAGCTTTTATTAATTTTTATGTCTATTGAAAATGTAACACATGTACACAGTATAAAATTTTAAAGGGACAAAAGAGCATATGTACAGTAAAAATTAATTTCCATTTCACTCCTGTCCTCTATCCGCCCAGCTGCCAGCTTTGAAGTATTCAATGTACCAGAATCTTGCATACCCTTCCAGAATATTCTCAACACATTCAAACAAATATAGATGTAAACATATAATATACACTTGCTCTTACTTGCATACAATATTTTGTTGGGTTTTTTTAATATATAACAATATATCTTGAAGATTATTCCATCTCAGCACATAGTTTTCTCATTCATTTTCAAGGCTACATAATATCACACCTTATGGATATACAATAATTTATTCAGCTAGCCCCTACTGAAGAACATGTAAAACTGCTTCTATCGTCTGCTGCATCAAATAATGCTGCAATGAATAATCTTGTAATTTCACACTTGTGCAAGATAAATTCCTAACAGTAGAACATGCACATTTTTAATTGACAAATATCCAAATTTGCCAATTTGCCCTTTCACAAGCCATGTGTAAGAATGCCTTCTTCTCCAGACCCTTGAAAATACTGTGTATTTTCTTCCTTTTTGCTATTTGTCAATCTCGTAAGTAAAAAATATTACTTCATTATAATTTTATTTCAGCATTTCTCATATATTACTAAGGTTGAGCATCTTTCTGTGATTAAATTTGTTTTTTCTTTCTGGGACCTATTCTTCACATCTAATTTTCTAAGGGGTTTTTGGTCTTTTCTCTTAGCAATTTATAGATTTCATTTGGAAAATAGCCCTTTGCAGTAAGAGTTACAAATATTTTTCCAAGTTTTTATTCTTTTGTCATTGTTTCTGTCTTTTTACCTTGCAGAAATTCATTAAGGTACTCGTTTTTCAATTTTTTTTTTACAGCTCTGAATTTTATGCCAAACTCAAATGGCCTTCCCTATTCCAGAATTATAAAAATATTCTGTCATGATTTCTTCAAATACTTATTAGTTTTCACTTTTTAATTTTACATCTCTCAACCATTAAGAAATTTATGATTATTTTATCATTTGCTTCTGTCTCCCAATAATGTTTGAGATTAAGTTTTTGCACAAAAAATTGTTCATTCATTTTGAGAAAAAAAGAAACTTATGCTTATGTATGGCGGTGATGTTGAGACCCAAATTCACTTTTTTCAGATGACTTTCCATTTGTATCACATGTATTGAATAATCTCCCTCTTCCTATTTATATTAAAAGCCAACTTTATCAAACACATAAATGGATCTGGGTCTATTTTTGGAATTCATTTTCTGGTTCTATCTATGCAGATGGAACGTCACTAACAGTATATTTTTAAGCTATGATTAGTTTCCTCTCATTATTTTCAGATATCAAAATTTTTATGGCTCTTGCTGCTTATTTTTCCATAGGAACTTGAGAATAAGCTAAGTTTGAAAACATCCACATGGTATTTTTGTGGGATTTGATTAAACTTATACATTAACTTGAGAATTTACATTTTTTTAAAAGATTTATTTATTTTATTTATTTACCCCCATCCCCCCGTCCCCCCCCCACTTGCTGTCTGTGTCCATTCGCTGGTCAATCCTTTGTGTCTGTGTCCTGCCTTCTCTTCTTATCCTTCTCCTCCAGTCTTCACTGGGATTCGATCCTGGGGACCCCCGATGTGGGAGAGAGGCACCCTGCCACCTGCACTACCACAGTTCCTGATTTTCGGCACATCTCGTCTTGGCTCTCCCATGTCTCTCTCTCGCTGAATCATCATCTTGCTGCATGGCTCGGCAGGCCTGCACACCTTCTATTTTTATTTTTTTTATTTTACTGGAAGGTCCCAGGGATCGAACCACATCCACCACATCCACCCCCGAGAATTTACATTTTTATGTCAATATATAAGATCATGGTATGCCTTTCTATTTGTTTATATTTTCTTGTGTCCTTTAATAGTATTTTAAAACTGTCTTCCCATAGATCTTGTTTTCTTCATAAATTTATTCCCAGGTAGTTTATGTTTTTTTGTTACAACTGAAATGAGGTACAGACTTTAAAAAACACATATGCCTCTCCCTGCTTGGTAAAGATTCTGTTTTATCAGTCAGGGGTGGGGCCTAAATATCTGCTAGGTTTGTTCCCCCCTCCCCCACCCACGCCCAAAGATCACTCAGAAAGGTAGAAAGGACTGAGAATCACTAGTTTAGGGAAAAACAATTATCAAGATTTTGTAAATGATAACATTATTCCCCCAGCATATCCTCCAATCCAAATGTTTTATGAAGATCATTGTATAACATTCTAGGACCACAATAATTTTAAGTGAATAATACACTTACTAACTTTTTAAATTCCAAAAAATTGCTACGTCAGATCCCTGCTGGAGTTAGATGGACTATTTTACTGTGTAGTCAGGATATTCACCAGGACCCTGACATCAATGATAACTTGATGGGTGGAACTATAAAGAACTACCAGTCACAAAGATAAGCTCTCAGCTCCAAACCTTCTCTATTTACTTTCTTCTAATACCACAAACATCTTTTTTCAGTTATGAATAAGCTACTCATGAGATTTTCTATCTTTTCCAATATTTACAACTTTATTTATTTTTTTTTTTTTTAAAGATTTATTTATTTATTTATCCCCCCCTTGCTGCTTGTGTTTGCTGTGTCCATTCGCTGTGCGTTCTCTCTGTGTCTGCTTATCTCCCCCTTGCTGTGAGGTCCCGCTGCATCAGCCCACGGCGCCGCGCAGGCCGGCCTGCCCTCACAAGGAGGCCCGGGGAAGCGAACCCGGGCCTCCCATATGGTAAACGGGAGCTCCATCCACCGAGCCACACCCGCTTCCCATATTTACAACTTTAAAAAGGCAACCAAATGCAGAGGTTGGAGGTAGGGAGAGAGGCTGATCAATAAAAAAGGCAGCAGAAGTGAATCTGAAGAGTGATGGAATTGTTTTATATGGTATTGTGGTGGCAGAAACTTTACTTCATGCATGTCAAACCCACAGGTCCATACACCACAAAGAATGGATTTCACAGTATATAAACTTTAAAAAAATCAACTAGGATATTGGTGGAACCCAAGATTGAATGCAGACTATGACATATGAATCCAACTGCATAATAAATAAATGACAAACCCATATTGAAGGAGTGGGGAAGAAAGGGGCTGACTTAAGTAACATTGGAAAAATGTGCTGACTAGATACTAAAGACAAAAAATACTGGGCTTTAATTGGTTAAAATGTTTCTACCAGAGATATAGGTTGGCAATTCGACAGCAACTTTACTGGTAGATTAAGACTGAACAAATAAACACTGTAAAAAAGGAAAGAGAGAAAGAAGTCACAAATAAGCAAAGGGAGAATACTAGAATGAGCCTCTGGTGCGCTAATGGAGCTGGGGGTATTAATATGAACTTTTTAGATAGATAGATAGATAGATAGATAGATAGGTAACATGTATACATGAGTTAGTGGGCATACATATACTTCCTTGCTCCTTCCACTGACAGGGCCTAGAAGTGACATCCTAGGGACAATGAGCATACCTAGCACTCAGATCTTAGTTCCTGTAACATTTTTCTCCAATAAAAGGAACCAAGGCTTCTTGGAGAAGTTATTGATTCCAGGATTGAGATAGGGAAAATACAAGGTGAGCCTGGGCATCTTATGGCATCAGAAAGTAAAAAAGTACTTTAGAAAAATAAGAAAATAAAGGAAATGATGGCAGCATGACAAATGAACACAGGAAGCAACCTAAAAGAGCTCCCAATGGCCAGTTAGGACAATTTTAACAGCAATAAGAAACCAAAACCAAAAAAAAAAAAAAAAAAAAAACACGCATAAACATTTGTTAGTATAGGAGCATAACTCAAAGAATAAATACATATCCGTGAATCTATACTGATACTTTTTAAAATGATTGAATAAATAAATAAATGGGGAAGAAAAGAAAGACAACTCTTCCTTTCAAAAGAATTCCAAATAATAAATGTAGTAGCAAAGAGGGAAACACTTTAGTAATCATTGTTGCAGGCAAGATCCACTGATGAATACTAAAATTAGTGAGCAAAAATTTAAAAAGAAACAGGATATGATTTCCATAGCCATGAAGTATCTCTCCCAAAATATATATTAATTACAAAAGGAAACATAGAGTCTTTATAGTGGAAAAACCAGCAGACACCACTTTAACCAAATTATCAAGGTTAACATCACCAGTAATAAGACATATCACAAGAAAAAAAAAAAAAGACATATCAATATCATATACTTCCTGATATGCTGCACTGAGAAGGATATATCACCTCTCTGATATTCTTCCCCAAAATCAGTAACTTTAATATAATTAGGAGAAAATATCAGACACCCAAATTGACAGACATTCTAGAAATTATCTGACCAGTAATCTTCAAAGGGCCAAGGTCAGGAAGACAACGAAAGACAGAGGAACTGGGAACTGTCACACATCAGAGGAGACCAAGGAGACATGACAACTAAATACAATGTGGGATGTGGGATTATAATCCTGGATCACACCTTGGAACAGAATAAGGACATCTGTGAAAAAACTGGCAAAATCCATGTAAAGTCTGCAGTTTCATTACTATTGTACTAATGTTAACTTCTTAGTTTTGATGATTATACCACGGTTATGTAAGATGTAACACAAGGGGAACTAGGTGAAGATTATAAAGGAACTCTCATATTTTGTAACTCTTCTGTTAAGTCAAAAATTATTTCAAGGTAAAGGGATGGAAATATTTCAGTGAAATATACTGTCATAGTTCCCTTTTCAATGAGTTGA
>JAQZBX010058586.1:0-17713 GCA_029593785.1 Cabassous unicinctus
ACAGATACGTAGGTAACCTCTCCAGAGATGTGACAGAAGTCCTTATACTTCAGTTATTCAGTCAAATTGGACCCTGTAAAAGCTGTAAAATGATAACAGAGGTAAGATCTTCCCAATTACATGTGCTGTCAATTAGTGTGATGTTTAACATTTAGAGATACATGAGTTGATTAGCATTTTTAAAAATTGTTTTAAATCTAAAGTTATTCTGGTGGAGAGATTCATGTTTGTTGTATTGACTTATTACTTTGATTTGGCTGACAAACTGTTTAGAATGGAATTTTATTTGAAAGGGCAAAGTTTCTCTGCTGTTATTTTCAAATGGTCATTCTTTATGATGTAGCTATTTTGAAATTACATACTTGTAAAAAGTTATTAGGGCTTATTGTAGAGTGGTAAAAAACTAGATGGTATTTCATAAAAGTCCATTAAGAATGTTACTGATTCAGATAGTACATTAAAAGTTTAGGAATTGTTGTGTGTAAAAGACCATTAAGTTATTATGTGCAGCAGCACCATGTACATTTTTAGTAAATAGTAATGACTGAACAGCTTTATGTAGATTTAGGTAGGCATTTGAATTGTTAGGATAATAATTTTGTCGGTTTTTCAAAGAAAACTTAACTTTTGTGAAAAAATTTTTTTCAATATTTACCATGTAACAGGCACTATGGTAAGTGCTAGGGATACAGTAATGAATAAGACAATTCCTAGCCCCATAGAATTTTAGTCTAATGAGGGTGACAGAGGAGGTAACAAGCACTTATGATATAGGATAATAAATGCTATGGAAAGAGACAGCTCAAAGCACTGTGGGAGTATATAGGAAGACTATCCAGTCCAGTCTTAGGAGCAGGGAGGCTTCTTAGAAGAATAAATACCTAGGCTGAAACTTAAAAGGATAGTAATAGAAATTGGCTAGAAAGTAATTTGGAGAAGAAGGGGTTCCAGGTTGAGAGAAGAGCATTGATCCAGGCTAATAGAGAACATGTGAGTGCTTGTGAGAGAAAGAGGGAGGGAAATAGAAATTGTAGCATGGTTGGAATTTAGAGTGGAATTAGTCATAAGATATGCCAGGAGACAAGGCAGGGGCCAGAAGCCATGTTAAGTTTCTGTGTGGAATTCTAAAAACTTTTAAAGCAGGTAGGCTTTTTGGTCATCTTTCTTCTTTCCTTCCTGTCTTTGATTATTCCTTTATTCTTTCATTAATCCGAAATCATTTTGTGCTAGGCACTGGGGTTATAGTGGAGAGGCAGATAAATGAGGTCACATACTAGTGAGAGCATTATTCATAAACAAGTGAGCAAGATAATTGTAGGTAGGGCTAAGAGCTTTAAAGAGAATAAAACAATGCTGTGATGATGATTGGGAGGGTGGTGCTATTATGGGTAGAGTGGTGAGGGCAAGATGGCAAGTTTTTGAGCTGAGGCGTGAATAGCAAGATGGAGCCATCTATGCTAAGAGCTGAAGACAGAGAGAACAGGAGATGCAAAGGTCTAAGTTGGGAATGAGCTCTGTATATTCCTGGAACTATAGACCAGGATGGCTGAATCTGGTGAGTGATGGAGGGCAGTGGTGAAAAGTGAGTCTAGAGAGGTAGGCAGGGTCCTATATCACGTAGAGCAGTATGGGCCATGGCAGAGTTTGGAGTTTACTCTGGTTGCTGGGGCAGCCCTCTGGAAGTTTTGAAGCAGGGGATTAACATGCTCAGTTGCATTTTTAGGATTACTCTATGTGGTGAATGACTACTGTGTGGAGAATGGATTGTAGAGGGCAAGAGCAAAAGGAAGGAAAACCAGCTGGTTTTATTTCAGTTGTTTAGATAACAGGTTATGGGGCCTTGTTCTCTAGAGTGGTAGCCATAGTAATGGAGATAGATAAATCCGGGGTATATTTTGGAGGTAGAATCAGTAGGGCTGGATTGGCTATAGAAAGTAAGAGAAAGGAAGACCTCAAGAAAGATCCTAAGATTCTTGTGTGTGCACCTGTGTGAATGGCAGTGCAAGTTACTTAAACAAGCATGACTGAGGGAGACACAGGATAGGTGGGAGGAGTGGTGGGAATCAGTTCTGTTCTGGCAATGTTAAATTTAAGATGTGCATCAGATGTCCAAATGAACATTATATGTAGGCAGTTGAATAAACTGCCCTAAAAATATACATTCTCTTGCAATGGTTTTTGAAGTCATGGGGTTAAATGAGGTCACCTAGGGGAGAGTGCTAATAGAAAAGAGTAAAGGGGGCCTAGTACTGAACTCTGGGGCATCTCAACATTAGAGGTTGCGCTAAGGAGGAAGAACCATCTTCCAAAGGGCCCTCCAGTGAGTTAACAGGAAAATCAAGAGAGTGTTTGGAGCCAAGAGAATTATAAAGGAGGAAGACAGAGTCAACTGTTTGGAATGCTGCTTGGAAGACAAGGTGAGGACAGAAAAGGGGTCATGGAAGTGGCAAAGAGGTTAATAGTGATCTCAACAAGCGATTTCAGTGGCATGATCAGGTTGGAAGCCCATTGGAGTGGGTTTAAAAGAGAATGGGATGTGAGAAGTGGAGTCATTAGGAAATTTTTGAAAAATATTTCATAAAGATTTATTTTAACAGTATTTTTTAAAACCGATGTGGATAGCCAGCCATTTGGGGGGAATGGAGGGACTTGAAATGAATTTTCATAATTCATCCATATTCTATAACTACTTAGATTTGGATATTTAAATAGTCATAAAATCTCATATTTCTCTGTCTTGACATTTATGTCATCCAACAAAAATTGGTGACAACACTAATGAAGGTAAGGACATAATTGACTTTTTAGAGTGTCTTTTGGTGGTATAAAATGCGAAGCTTCCAAAGGGTGTGAACTCTAATACAAGAATATCTGGGTACCTGTTCTCCTTTCATGAATTTAATTTCAATGTATAAAAGTCCTCTTTCTCCCTTAGTTTTAAGTTATTTTTACTGTAGATATTACTTAGCTTAGATTCTAGCCTTCTCTATATACTATAATAAATGTATAGTGTCAATCCTAAGGCAAGCTTTTAAAAATATATAACATCGGGAAGCGGGTGTGGCTCAGTGGATAGAGCCCCCGTTTACCATATGGGAGGCCCGGGTTCGCGTCCCGAGGCCTCCTTGTGAGGGCACGCTGGCCTGAGCGGTGCAGCTTCCCGGCGCCTCCTTGTGAGGGCAGGCCGGCTCGTGCGGCGCCGTGGACTGATGCGGCAAGACCTCACAGCAAGGGGGAGATAAGCAGACACAGAGAAGACACGCAGCGAATGGACACAGCAACACAAGCGGCAAGGGGGGGATAAATAAATAAAATAAATAAATCTTTAAAAAATATATATATATATATGTATATAACATCTCTGATAGTTTGGGATATGACTTAAAAATCATTGGTGTTTTAACTATGATGAAATACAGTGTGCATGTGTGTGTGCATGCGTATACACACATATGTATAGTTTTAATGTCACTTTCTAAAAGGGTACATTGAATCCTTAACTACTAGTTAGAGGAATTTGATATCAGTCAGTATCCTCCGGTAGACTAGTTTCACAGAATCTGTATTGTTATAAATCTACCATGGGACCTCTGTATATTTTGCAACAATTATCAAAGTTTCTATTAGAGACCATCAGGGTAGAAGAGGTAGGAATAAAAGGAAACGAGTACTAGCATGGTTTTAGCTTCTTATTTACTCTTAAGTCATTTCTTCATGAAATACTACTCATGAATGTTAACTCTTTTACAAGAGGAATTTAAGTGCATATTTTTATTTGGCTTCTTTTCCCCCATTTCCTTTCTCTTCTGAGAACAACATTCACTTGGCTACGACAGTAGGATTTTGTATGAGAGCCCATAGTTTTGTTGTCAGTATTAATGATCACACTTTTTTTCCCTCAAGGAAATGCCTTCTGGTTGCTTCGCCACTATTGTTTTAGACGTCCTATTTTGGATTTTTCTTCTAAAATTTTCCTGGAATGAAAAACAGTGGTTGTTGAAAAGATCTTTATTTTATCTGGTATTATTATCCCTTGTAAGTCCAACTAGAATTCCACATTTTAAGTATTATTTCAGGGTATTTACATTGATGAACGTTTTTAACATTAAATAAAAGTATATATTTGTACAGATGTACAGCTATTCAGTAGAGGTTGCAATATTATAAGAATTTCATTTCTGTTTTGGTTGTTAGGTGATAACGTTGCTATTGCTTAGGTAGTGCTACTTTCTCATAGGCTTTATAAATGTCAATTTGCCAAACTATAGTCAAGCATAATGTTGTGGAGTATATTTAATAAAGATTTCCTATTTGTATTTTTGTGATGTAAAAATGTAGCTTTTTCCTGGCATATTTTATTCAGACATATTTTCAGAAGTCCTCTTCTTAATCACTAGCATATTTCTGTGTTCTTTGGAAGACCAGATTCAAAGAATATAGAATCTCCAGTATGTTACAAATCTTAAATTTTCTGTTTTTATTCTCATTCTTTCTTTATCCAGAAAAGAAACTAACATAATAAAACCTTTGTAGTATTACCATCATTTGTAGTACTAATCCTTGTTTCAGTCAGGAGTAAAGTTTGTAAAATTGGTTTATTTCTGTATTTGTTATGGTCGTGGGATAAGTTTAGGAAAGATTTTGTTATACAAGTAACATCCTTTTAAAATAATGTTGAGAGTGAAGAGTAGTGGGAAGGAGCGGCCTTCATCTCTTAAATCTCAGCTTGAGGTTTTCTTTAGTCCAATATAAACTTATATTTTATATTTAACATACTTAACCAGAATTCTGTAGTTTGATCTTTATCAGTAAGCTACTTCAGTAGCTACTTTACTAGCTATATAATAATCTAAGGTCATTTTTTTCATTGCTCTGTCTTTAATGATTGATGGTCTGGTATGCTTTTATCTCTGAAGTATCACAGTCATAAGATTCTTATTTAATACTGGCAGTCATGATTCTATACTGCTTTTATAGTTCTGTTTGAGTACAACGGTATTCTGAAGTGAAAAGTCAGGTTTAGCTGTAAGTCTTAGTTTTAAAGTATTAGGCTTTCATAAGCTTATGCAATCTCACTGTATATATTCCTAGCTATCAGTAATGTTTTTTCCTGGATTTTCTTCTCAGCAACCCGATAGCAGAAGGGTCAACTCTTCTGTTGGATTTTCTGTTTTGCAGCATACAAGCAATGACCCATATTGCTTTGTGGAATTTTATGAACACAGAGATGCAGCTGCTGCATTAGCTGCTATGAATGGGAGAAAAATTTTGGGAAAGGTAAGATAATAGAATGGTGGCACCTAAAAAATGAGTGCATATATTTGCATGCCAAATTACTTTGTATTCTTCCTTAGCAAGTTTTTAAACAAATACACTGCTGCTGAGTGACGGTTTTACTTTATTTGGCCTAGTGTTTTTACAAAAATAAATCCTCTGCTTGATAAATGATTTAATAAGTGGTAAGTGTTAAGATTCATAATGACATGTCTAATAATTGTATTAAATATAATCTTTATTTTTAGGAGGTCAAAGTAAACTGGGCAACAACACCAAGTAGCCAGAAAAAAGATACTTCCAGTAAGTACTCCTGCTGCATTTTACTGTGGAAGAGTTGTGAAATTATCCTGGCAGCATTACCAGCCCAAATAGGGTTTTTTCCTCCTTTAGTGTTGCCTAAAAAAAGGTGTAATAGCTGACTTCCTAAGTATTTGATTACCAAATGCTTTGATTTCAGATCACTTCCATGTGTTTGTCGGGGATTTGAGTCCAGAAATCACAACAGAAGATATCAAATCAGCATTTGCCCCTTTTGGTAAAATATCGTAAGTATCATAATCGATATTATACTCAACAGTGATAGGCAAAATTGTACATGATAACTTGTATTGGAGTTAAGGTTTTCTTTCCCTAGTTAGTATGGTTTTTTTTTGTTGTTGTTTGTTTGTTTTGGTTTTGTTTTTTGTTTTTTTTAATAGTAGATGTTGAAAATGTTAATGTCATTTCAATGTTTGGGGTCTTGTTTTCAACTAATCCTGTGTATAATGTGTTAAAAATATAAGTGATTCTGTTTGTTATCTTTTAAACAGATGTTTGGGAGGAAAACCTATTTAAAAATCCAACTTTTTGTCAATGTTTTCAAAATTTGGTGGTTAAGGATAATGGTTTAACTAAAAATAAATATGTGATTTATACCATGTGAACTTTTATAGGAAGAGTTTCTAAACGGGGAAAAACAGGAAAATGCTTGCTTGGGTATATTGTGGCTAAACTGGATATGTTCATGTTTAAGTATAATAACTGTGTTTTTATGCTTTTGCTGTAAGTGAAAAGTAGTACTCTTACAGTATTAAAATGTTTCAATGTCTGAATTTTAAATATGTGAGATATTTAATTAGTAGGTATTTTTGTTGGTGGTTTTTTGATTCTGCTAGTTAGGGGGCAAATGTGGTTTGTTTTTAAACAAATTTTATGCTCAAATTTCACTGTATGTTGTTTGATCAAATATATTGGAAATTAAAAGTGGTTGTGTTTTATAAAAATGTTTATAGCAATTTATCTTTCTGATTAAAATCAGTTTATTTTATATATTTCCTGTGGATTTAAATAAAATATTGTAGTGCCTTACAGGAATATGTTTCAACTAAGAACAACAATTTTTTCTCTATACATTTTGTTGTTCTATCTATATATTTAATTTAATTGAAAGAAAGATTTAATTCTTAATTTTCTATTTTGATATTTGCTTTGCTTTTTAATCTGTGTGTGGTAAGTAGTATTGTTTTAAAAATCAGTATAAAAATGATAACAGGTTGCTGTTTTTCAATCTTTATTTATACCTGAGACCTGCAGTTTTTCTAAAGTCCAAGTCACAATTAAAAGTAATAGCATTCTGGTTATTTTGCAGAATTGCTCATAAGAATGGACAGGATCTTGAAGGCTAACTGCAAGGAACTGTGCACACTGGAACTCAGTTGTAGATTTTTTTTCTCATTTCTATTTATTCTTATTATACATTATTTATATATACATATTTTAGTATTTACATTTTAACATTCTATATTCAGTGGAGTTCTATATTTCCAATCATTTTAACTTACTCACTAAAATTTCTGTGTAAATTTGTTGTTTTCGTACTGGTGTGCTTAGCATTGTTGTTAGTTTTTTATTCTCCTTTCTTAAATTTCTGAAAATGTCAATTTTTCAAAATTTACAGCTGCCCAAACTCCAAAATGATGGTAGAGAATTGACCAAGAAAAATAAAGAAATCTGTTTACAGGCCATGTATGCCTTTTTAATTCCTATTTTTTCCTCTTTTTCAATTTTTTAATATTTCATATATTTTGTATCACTAGGCAGAAGACATTTAACTATTTAGAGATTGCATGGTAAAGTAGTTAGCATTGTTACAGTAATTTATAGAACCAGTAAACCGTAGAGGACACTAGCCAATAGAATATTAGAAAAGAAAACTATTGTTCCTTTTAAGCTTCAAATTTGATCATTTAGTTTAGAAAGAACAGGCTATTTGATTAGGTTGCATGTTTATTACATGTTTTTGTCCTACTGCTTTTTTCTAACAGGTAAAGAAGCATTAGGGAGAGTTCAGGAATGGCTGTAGTTAATTAGGGCTAACTGAAATTTTGTTTAAAAAATGCTCACAATACAGTGTGTGTGGTTCCTTTTAGTTTTTATTTTGAGGGTGACTTTTACTTCCCTCATTTAGCTGTGCTTCTTTTCACAGGGATGCCCGGGTAGTCAAAGACATGGCAACTGGAAAATCCAAAGGCTATGGTTTTGTATCTTTTTATAACAAACTGGTACGTTTTTTCAATTCAATTTAAATTTCTTAATAAATTTAGCCATTAATTAATCTGTTATATCTTAAACTTTAACATTCTTTGATGTTAACTACAGATACAACTTATAGGTACTTTTGTGTGTTTGTGTGTGTTTTAATATTAGAGTATATTCGTTCTTTTTTCATAAGCTTGGAAATAAGTGGCTGGAAAAAGATAGGTAGATAACACTGTAAGGAAGGTTATTAAAATTGCATTTGTACTTTAGTGAAGGTAAGATGTGTTAGAAGTAAAGCCCAAAGCTATGACACCTGATTGAATCTGAAAATTCAGTATCTGGCAAATGGAGGCAAATTCATCTTAACCATGAAAGAAAATCTAAGTTTTAGCTCTTTTAATTATTATCCATACTTTTATAACTGAGATGTTAATGAGTACAGCATATTATGTAAATACACATTTAAATAATTTACCTTGATGTTTGCATGTATTTTTTTAAGAATTATCAAAATATCTAGAATTTACATTAACATTAAGTAATAAAGTGGGCTTTGATATTGGAAATTTAGAACAGAGTCAAAATCTTAAATTATCTACATTTTATTGAGGTGGTAAAATAAAGGGCAGGAGTCATGTTCCATTTTTGCTTAGATTCAGTGTAAATTCACAATGATTCTGATCATATAAACTCATTTTTTATCAACAGTTTACAGCATTCTAAATCATAGCAGAAGTCTTCTGTCTGAAAATGAGTTTTTTTAATCTTGTCATAGTCATAATTCATTGCTATTAGAATGCACATTTTTTGGGAGGAGTGATATTAGAAATTTTGCTTATTTTTAAGGATAAGTTACATTACAAACCAATCATAAAATTAAGATATTTGTCTTGTGGAGTTTTTGCTTTCCTTCTTTTTATTTAAATGTGTGTATTTGAGAAACTAATTTTTTTTTCTTTTAATCCTTGGGATTTTCATTTTTCCTTGCATATTGTGAATTGTGATAAATTTCTCATGGTAATTATTGCTTTCATATTTTGAGATCTGTAGCCTTTATGAATCACTCAAGTTCAAGTCATTTTCTTGTGGTATTCAGTTTTGTTCATTTAGGATGTTTTGTTCATTTACTGATGAGAATTATTGAATCCAGTAGTGCCTACATTTTATTTCATCTTACTGGATCTTACATACCAGTATTTTCTTGTGACTGCGCTTTCTCTCTCTCTCTCTCTTTTCTCCATAGGATGCAGAAAATGCAATTGTGCATATGGGAGGTCAGTGGTTGGGTGGTCGTCAGATTCGAACCAATTGGGCTACACGTAAGCCACCTGCACCTAAAAGTACACAAGAAAGTAAGATGTGTCTACCATATGTTAAAATTATAGATTCTTTACAAAATCATGTATTAAGTATAGTCTTAATTTCTTAATATGTAATTTTATTAGCATCGCAAGACTCATTTCATCTTGAATTTATCTGGAAATTATTGGACTTTGCTATAAGTAGTTTTGAAGCTGTGAACCACCTGATTTTATAGACCAAAACAGAATCAAGAAAAAAATTATATTTTCTCCTACTGTTGAGGCATTTATCTCCATGCTATAGCATATCTTTATTGTGTATAGGAATTAAACAGTAGTTTTATAATACAGTCAGCATTTTTGCTTTCTTTCTGCCTATAGACAACACTAAGCAGTTGAGATTTGAAGATGTAGTAAACCAGTCAAGTCCAAAAAATTGTACTGTGTATTGTGGAGGAATTGCTTCTGGGTTAACAGGTACAGAGGTGTTTGTTTTGTTTTGCTTTGTTTTCTAATCACCTTCTCTATGGAGCTTGAGCACTATTAATATAATTTTATGATATACATGAGCCTTAAATATTTTATTTATTTTATTTTTTTTCCAGATCAGCTTATGAGACAGACATTTTCACCATTTGGACAAATTATGGAAATAAGAGTTTTTCCAGAAAAGGGCTATTCATTTGTCAGGTAAAATTATGCCTGTAGTATCATTGCTACTCTTTATTTCTTTGCAGTGTAGAACTTTGCCTATATAATGTACTTTAGGAAAAATGCCAAGTTGACAGTTGTAAACTAATGAGTTTTTCTGTTTTTTTAACCAGTCAATTTTATTGATACATATTAATAAAGCATACAGTTCATCAAAAGTGTACAATCAGTGATATTTAGCATAATCACATATTTGTGCATTCATCGCTTCAATCAATATTAGAGCATTTTCATTATTTCAGAAATGATAATAATAATAGACAAAAAACAAACTGTTGATTTCTTAAAAAATAAAAGACAAAGCCTCATTATCCTCCTCTCTTAGGTTTTCAACCCACGAAAGTGCAGCCCATGCCATTGTTTCTGTAAATGGTACTACGATTGAAGGACATGTTGTTAAATGCTATTGGGGTAAAGAATCTCCTGATATGACTAAAAACTTCCAACAGGTAATTCTGTTTTTCTTAGCACTTTTTAAAGTTTCCATCTTATATATCTACATAAAAGCTTTAGAAACTGTAAAATAAAGCATATATCTGCTTTCAGTTGATTTTATTAATGCTATTTCAAAAGTGTTTATTTTGCGGTATTAACTGAATCTTAATACTTTCTTTTCACAGGTGTCACCACCCCACTAAACTTAGACAATGATAAATATCAGAGTCCTATTCACATAAGGGTGCTTACTTAGTTTTTCTCTTCCTTGTCTCCCACTCTTTCTTCAAATACGGTGTTTCTTACTTGTCCCCTAACACAATAATTGCTTTTTTCCTAGGTTGACTACAGCCAGTGGGGCCAATGGAGCCAAGTTTATGGAAACCCACAACAATATGGACAGTATATGGCAAATGGGTGGCAAGTACCGCCTTATGGAGTGTACGGGCAACCATGGAATCAGCAAGGATTTGGAGTAGAGTAAGTTGTTTGTGTTTATCCAGTACAAAAACAAATAAGGGTCTTTGTGTTCTAGTGAGAATCTATTTAAATTAAATATATTGAGCTCTTTGGAATTATAAGCATTCTTATAGAAGTAAATCTGAGGAAATGTGATTTGTGAAACTGAAATTGCTTTTCATTACCTAGGTGAAATGGGAGGTTGGGGTAACATTTGGGGTGTCCTACTAGCCCTGTAAGCAGTTGATGGAATTTGATTTACATTCTGATATACTTATTTACTTTTTTAAAAATAAAATTTTAATGATTTTCATGCCTGTTGGCATGTTGAGAAATCTCAGAAATTTATCTAATAAAGAGTAGCTTGTCCCCTGTGTTGTCGCCTGCCTCCACCCCCCCATCCCCCATGTTTATAGACTGGGTTGGTTGCTTGCACTTTTTTCCAACAAGAACTTGTATTTTTAAAATTTCTTATAGATAAGTCATGTATGAAATATATGTTGGGTGGATGGATGGTGTTGACTCATTTATCATTTTAAAAAATCAGTTTTCAGACACTTCAGAGAACTCATTGTGCTAAATTGAAATTAAAATGGTTATCTTAACAAAAATGTAAAACTTATAGTGGGATATTTATTCTACATATGTATTTTTTTCTTGGCTATTTCTATTTGTATAGGTTTGTTGATTTCTAGTTGTCTATTCTATGATTAGATTCTGCCTGATGTTTATTTAAATGTATAGATGAATTTTTTTTTTTCTTTTGTGTTTGCTGAAGTTTTTTGTTTTTTTTTTTCCCCTTCCCAAGTCAATCACCTTCTGCTGCTTGGATGGGTGGATTTGGTGCTCAGCCTCCCCAAGGACAAGCTCCTCCCCCTGTAATACCTCCTCCTAACCAAGCTGGATATGGTATGGCAAGTTACCAAACACAGTGAGCTGGGACTCTGAACAAAATTGTAATTCATGATAGGCATCGGTTTTCCTATGACACTCTGAAGACATGAAAGTAGACATCGGAAAATGAAAATATTTATTTTAAAAATTGAAATGTTTGGAACCTTTAGCACAGCTTTACTTTGGTGAAGGACACATGTCTTCTAGTTCTGCCTTTTTAAGTTTTTGTTCATGATGGATATGAACATGATTTTTCTTTGTGTACAAAAACTAAAATAAAGTCAATAAAGACAATTCTGACTGCAAATTTTGATATAATAGGAGAAATGGGTAATATTTGATTCTTAGATACAATTCAATTTTTATCTTGCTGTTCAGTATTTTAACTCCCCATATTTTTAAAAGAGCAAAAATGGGAGGATCCTGAAAAACTGGGAATAACATATAAGTTCATCCTGAACCTTGATACTCCCCTCCCCACCCCAAGGTGGACCACATTTGAAGTCAGCAGGAAAAAGCATGATGTTCAGAAGAAATGCGTGACTTTGGAGTCACTTTGGAGGAAATACTTAACTTTTTCTTGGCCTAAAGAAACTGAAGCCAGACTGATAAGAAATTTTGGAACCTAAATAAGGAACAGCATTGTCTGAGTTACTTGAGCAAATGTTGGTGGTCCACATTAAGGCATATTTTTAAAACTTCAAAAAGTATTGACTATTAAAACTGTAGTAAATTAACATTTCATATGGGGTTGGAAAATCCCAAGTATGGTGTTTGTATTAAAGTCAGACAGTCATACTTGTGCTTTTACATGAAGATTGAAGATATACATTGTAAATATTGGAGAACTACAGTGTTTAAAAAAAAAAAGCATGCTTCAACATAGAAGTAGAATCAATGTAATTATTTGGAGTAAAACTTAACATACTTTACTGCAATGAATGCAGTGGATTGGTAAGAATGTTCAAGATTGATATTTCCAAGGTTGGCTACTATGTAAAATTAAAATTACACAAGTTGCTATACAGAAAAAGCCTTAATTTTAATTTCATACAAATCTGTGGTACATTATTATTACATTTTAAAATGTCATTGGAAATAAGAATTTTTTTTTTCTTTAATTGGTATATAAATACCTTGATTCAAAACCTTGTAAACCTATTTCAAGGTTCATATAAGATGTATAGTATAAGGGTTTTTAAACAATCTTGGGGTGTTTTTTAAAATTAGCTATATTTTGCCCAAGAATTTTTTTTAACAAGATTGCTAAAACATCTTATTTAGACAGTTCAGTGTACCAATTTATAATTGGATTTTCAGTTTTTAACAGTACACAGAGTTGTGAGCTTTATTTTTAATTAAATTTTTTTTTTGTTTGTTTAATGGTACTTGCATGGATTGATAAGCCTGAACTGAGGCTGAGTTTGTTGGTGTGCAGTTTGTAAACATGAATTGTTCGGGAAGATGTGTAAGACTGAGGGTTGCGTCTGAAGTATTTTTCAGACTATGTCTATAAAAACTGCCTCAAATGTAAAATAGATAAAAGCCTGTGTATATGAATTGTAACAGCTAGGGGGTGCACATGTTTTGGCAGTGTATTTGAAATGTTGTTTTGAGGCCTAGGCACCAAAATGATAAAAACCCCTTTACAGATAAGTAGTAAGATGCAACCTGCACCCACAAATTAACAATTTTTTAAACCTTTGAATATTTACAATTAGCATGAAAATAATGATTTTATAAATTGGTGACAACAATAATTTTGGTATTACTTTCCTTCTTCTCCCTCTTATAAATATAGCCAAATCTATTTAATGTAAAAATCCACAGGGTCTGAAGTTCTTAGTCTTTGGGCCAAATTTTTTATGGCACTTTCTTTAGTTTTAACTACAATATTCATCATTTACACTATTCTATTATAAAACTTACCTTGATTTCTTTTGTTCATGGTTAGTGCCTGGGGGTGGGGTGGGAAGGTGTTTTTTAAAAAGTTGCTTTATATTTTATGAGAACACTCAAATTATATCAATGCCTCCTAGTTATAAATTTCATGAATATATATATATATATATATATAAAACTTGAAAAACTACTAAAGACTTTCTTTTAATATTCAGAAAAGCCTATTAAATTCTCAGTTTGCCTTTTTTGGTCTGCCAGTAAATTAAGTACCTTGTTGAGGTAACTATCATCTAAAATGTAGATGCAGTGTTTCCTGCTTGCATATTCTATAATTGAATAAAATTATCCAGATGCTAGGTATATTGCCATAGTAAGCATATAACTGAAGTGTCCTTCATCTTAATCTGAAAGAAAACAAGATTTCATGATCAGTTAGAAGTTATTTCTTATGGAATGGCTTTTGAAATATAAAGCTTCTTATCCAAATGAAATGCACCATTTCAAAATACAACTGTCAAACTAACACAGACTCATCCTATTTTATAATACAAAATGAAGTCAGTGCTATCTCTATCCAATTTAAGCCTAAGAATCGTTGCCTTTTCTCTTCCACGTTAATTGAAAACAGCAGCACAGATTCTTTGGCACACAAGAAAATGCTTCCTGTTTCATACTTATTTTGAGGTTTATTTTGATGATATGTTTCTGACTGCCATCTTTTTTCCTCTAATAGTCTCTATTAGTATTCCTTCCTCCCCATGCCATTCCCACTTGATTTTTGTGTCTACTGGCAGTGAGAGGCTAAAATGATTGGTCAATTTAAGCCAAAGCTGTAAACCACAGTTGAAATAAGTCTTTCAATAAAGACTAGACTATATGATAAGTGGCTTTTTTTAATTTTTATTGTTTATTATATAGTTATTCCTTCCAGGCTGCCATGAAGTAAACAATTTGGTTTTCTTTTAAGTTATCAGTAAGGCATATGTAGTATATACGTGTTCAGGACTTATTCCAGGTTCTATATTAATGTTAAAATTAAGTCCATTAGCTTTGTTGACTTTAAAATGTAATTTTGATAAAGAGTAGAAATTTGCCATCTTCACAAAAATAGATCCTCAATTGTTGAATATCAATAGAGTAAAAATTAGTTTGGAGTTTAAAAATAGAGAAACTGTTGTTTTACTGTTTCTAGGTTGATCTTTGATAGGATGTATGAGTAAAATTTTACTTGGCAAACAGAGTGAGTAGAAAAATAATAAATGTTCTAGATGCTATTGTAGCAGGTATGTCCAAAGTAAATCTTATCTATTAAAAGCCCCTGTGGGGCTTCTGCTCAGTACATTATAAACATTTAATTTGCATTTTAGTAGGTACTGGAAAGATGTAAAACTCATTTCTTTTCGTCTTCTATTAGTTTATACAGTCCTTCACTCTTCAGTGTTCCAAATGAACGGGTTTTTCACTTTAAGTGAATTTTGCTATGTGTGGTAATAAAATATCCTAGTAATTGTGTTCAAATAGACTACAGTGAATTAGATTGCCATATATTCCATTGTGAACAAGGGGAAATTTTTTTATGACAAAATGTTGATATTCCAAATTGTGGTAGTGTGGTGGTTAAATGCCATATTAATATGAAACGTTAGCGCCCATTTTCTACTTAAATTGGGTTTAATTTGAAAAGTAGTACAGATAGGTACTCTAATTCATAAGATACGTTTGTAAATATTTCTTAGGAGCAAGAGTGACTTGGTTTTAGAACTGTGTAAAAATGTGAAAGAAGTTAAATTTATATCTAGGAAATAGAGGGAAAACATATCTTAAATATCTTGCTTTATCTTACTTTAGGCCAAATATATATATATATATTGCTAATAGGAACTGATCCTTTTTTAGAATATACTTTTGCTTAGAAAGTATATTCTTCATATACATCCACATTACTTTCATAGTTTGGTGTTAAACAAGAATGTCAGTTAGATTAACAGTTGATAAAAGTTGTGTAGCTAATAGATGATTTCCTTAATGCTCCAACTCTGTTCCAATACTCAGGTTAAATTTTAATTAAAAAAAAAAAATTTCACTAGCCATTATTTTCTCTCTGATGTTCCTCTGGGAAAGTGAGCTACACCCAGTGTCTTGAAATCGACTTGGAAAGTTTGCCAAACACACACGAATAAAACTGAAGTGCTATTGTGCTGTTGGATAGCTGTTAGAGAAAAGCCAGGGTAATTATGTTTAAAAATAATTTCTCAGGGGAGAGTTGTGGGAAGATGGAAGAGTAGGAAGCTCCAGGAATCAGTTTTCCCATTAAAACAACTATCAAACTGGCAGGAACTGCCTGAATCAACTATTTTGGAACTCTGGAGTCTGGTGGACCACTGCAGCATCTAAGGAAGAGCTGGACGAAGAGGCTGGTAAGTTGTGGTATGGTAAATATTGGTGAATTTCTCTGGGCAGCAGTTACCATTCCCCATCCCCCAAATGCATGGCATGCAGCAGTGGGGACTGCAACCCAGGTAGCTAATGCAGCTTGATGGTGCCCTGGTGGGCTATGTGGGCCTAGTCCTCCACAATCTAGGGGTGTGTGGTCTGATCGCTGATCGCAACTTTTGATCAGCTCCTTCAGATTACTGTGGGGCTGATTCTGAGGGCATCATTGTTACAACCCTCCTCAAGCAGAAATGGCAGAGGAGTCTTAAAGATGCAGTACCTTTCCCCCCACACCCCCCTTTTTCCATTTCCCATTTGGGAGAGAAAATAGTTTGAAAATGTCACAGATAGGTGGCTCCAGCCCTCAACAACAACCGAAAAAAAAACCTAGCAGTCTTAGAGTGGGAGAAGTAGATTTCCAAAGTTGTAACAAGATAATACTCAGATTGTGGAGTTTTCAACAACAAAATTACCAAACAAACAGGAAAGTATGACCCATTCACAAGAAGGAAAAAAGTTGCCAGAAACCACAGCTGAGGAAGCTCAAACAGTGGAACTAGTCAAAAGACCTTAACATGTCTTAAATATGTTCAGTAACCTAAAGGAATCCATATGCAAAGAACTAAAGGAAATTAGGAGAATGTCTAGGAAAAAGAAATTATAAAGAACCAACAAATTCTGGAGCTACAAATTAATTGAAAAATGCATTAGATGGATTCAACAGCAGATTTGGACAGGCAGAAGAAATGATCAGCAAACTTAAGACTATTGAAATTATCCAGTGGGAGAGCCAAAAAAAAAAATTATCAGAGCTTGAGGGACCTGTAGGATACATCAAATTTGCCAACATATGCAACATTGGAGTACCAGAAGGACAAGAAAGAGAAAGGGACAGAAAAAGTGTTTGAAGAAATCATGGCCAAAAACTTCCCAAATTGAAAAACATGAAAATACATATCCAGGAATCTTAAACTCCAAGCTGGATAGATTAAGAGATTACACTAAAACACAGTCTAGTGAAATTGTTAAAAGCCAAAGAAGAATTTTGGAAGCAAGAGAGAAGCAACTCATCACATACAAGGACCCCTAATAAGATTAATGGATTTCTCATCAAAAACCATGGAAATTAGAAATCAGGACATTTATATAAAGTCCTCAAAGTTTAAAAAAAAAAAAAGCAACCAAAATTTCTATATCAGCAAAATTATCATTTAAAAATGGAGAAATGAAGACATTTACAAATAAAAGCTGAGAGTTCATTAGCAAAAGACCTGCACTACAGAAATGCTAAAGGGAATCTTTCAAGTTGAAATAAAAGGACACTAGGGGAGCAGATGTGGCTCAAGCAGTTGCAGGCCCACCTCTCAACAGGGCAGGTCCTGGGTTCAGTTCCTGGTGCCTTCTGAAAAAAAAGCAAACAAGTAAAACAAACAAAAAAACCAACTCAGGGAAGCCGATGTGGTGCCAGCTTCACACATATATAAGATCCCGGGTTCATTCCCTGGCCCCTGGTACCTAAAAAAAAAAAGACTACACAATAACTGAATGATAAAAGAAAGAACATTGGCAAAGGTAACTACATAGGTAAATTTATAAAATCCTGTAGCATGTACTTTTGGTTTGTAACTGCTTATTTCCTCCCTATTTGACTTAACAGGCAATTGTATAAAAAAATATTTGAAATCTATGTTAATGGTCATACATATATAAAGATGTAAGATGTAAGCTGAGACAATAACAATATAAAGGGGGAGGGTTGGAGATAGGAATAAAGAATTTGTATA
>JAQZBX010058587.1:0-17714 GCA_029593785.1 Cabassous unicinctus
AAATGTATTGTAAATAAGAGCCCATAAACCAGATTCTGAACACTGATTTCACATTTAAATTTAACTTTAAAAGGATTACATCAGTGGTATATCAAAAATTAGGTAAATTATGGTTTTAAAAATATTTCCTATAGTAGACAACTGTCTGGCAAAAACCTTCACTGTGGATACACACAACAAAAAAACCACATCTTCTCATTAAAGCACTGGTGAAAACTTAAGGCAGTTCTGACCATGCTGTGTCTCTAAGAGTTTTATCTCTATTATACTGTTCTGTTATCCTTATTCTGTATGACACATTCATCCACACTGTGCATATCCAAACGAATTTTTTTGACAGCTATATAATAACTAAAGAAAATTCTCACTCCTCTGTGTTCAACTGATTAAAAGTTCCGACTCTAAAGGAAAAGCCCTTTTCAACTATCTTGATTCCAATCAATTACTACACAGATTTGCACAATGTTAGGATTAAAGATTTGTGACTCTTTATTGCATGTTCTGCAAAATATCTACTGCTAGTGTGGATAAAGTATTAAAAATTACTAAATATTTGTGAGAAAAGAAATTATTTTAGTCTGAATGCTATCTCTAACAGCATTCTCATTTTATTCAAGAAACATTTAAAGTTTCCTTCTATTCATAGATCACATCATAGATCTCTCCTTGCTGTAACAAACTGGGATATTGTTATAGCATACTAAATGCATACTCACTTTTGTGTGAGTTTCATTTAAATTATCCCAGAAAATTTCACTCTCCCTCACTGAATCAATATTGCAAAATTCTCTATTTTTAATGATGATGTTAGAATTGGACAGGTAAAAGATGAGAGTGCAAAACATAAATAATAAAAAAGAAGTTATAATGGCAGAAATTTAAATTGCTAAATCATTGGCCACAAAACAGACAACCAATCTTAGTCAGATGCACAATTGTAATGAACAGTAACGAAGAGTCTGCTATGAACTAGGCACTACGTTGCACAATTAACATGGGTTATAATACTATTAGTAGTAATAATAAGTACCATCAATATTAACAAAAACACCAGCAAATAATCATACAATACTACTATGTGCTAAGCATAGATACAACACTTTACATATAATATAGTTCAATTAATTTTACAATAAACCTGAGAGTTACTACTATTACTGCTATTTTGTAGATTAGGAAACTGAAATGGAGAGAGGTTAACTATAACATGCTCAAAGTCACAAAAACATAAGTGGCAGAGTCAGGATTCACATTCTTCTGTTCACCTCCAGACTGTGTGTTTAACCATTAAACTATAAATCATAGTTATTGAAAAGAATTTATAGTTTGTTTACATTTGAGGAAGCATCTCCAAGAGGTTAAGTCACTTGCAAATGCATCAAAAGTGGCTGAATTAGAACTCACACCCAGGCTTCCCTGGCTCAAAGGTTGTATTTTTTCTGCTATGTTTTATTATGAGGCACACATAATATTGCATCAAACACTGATCCTCTTGAATTTCAATACATCAATAAATATTTGTTGAGATCTTTCTACATCCTCAAAACATGTCTAGATAGTGTGAAGAATATTTATGAATGATAAAATAATAAAACAAATATTCCAGGAAAGTTCATGGGGAACAAAAAATGAAACAGTAAATAGTATGAGGCAGTAAATACTATAGGACTCTATATGATTAAGTACTAAATAGCGTAATACTGACTCTACATGCAGGAGAAGTACAGAGGGGAAAGAAGTCCATGAGACTTAGTAGTCGGGAAAGGTTTACAGAAGACACAGCTCATCCAGCTAGCCCCAGAAGGATGGCATAGATGTGGACAAGTGGATCGGCAGTCAAATACACTGCAAATGAGGGGAAAACATGGCAAGCAATTCAGAATGCAAAAGACAGCATTCAGGAACAATTATGACTCTTGTTTACCTGAACCAAATGTAATTATTTATAGAGTGATGAGTAAGGAGTTTGAGCAAAATAATGGAAAAGAACAAACACTTGAATTCAGTATGTGGTAGAAAATATAGGAAGTCACTATGGTTTTTATAAAGAGAATTTGCAAATAGCAAATGCAGAATAAATTAAAGCTATTGTTATTATTAATTATACGTTAATTTCATAAAAGCCTCATTAAGAAACTTCTGTGATCTCTGCCAGTTACTGGCTATATGCACATGAAATAGACTGAGGAAGGACCTAAGTGAGTTGTCTTTCTACCAAATCAAACCATAGTTGCTAATCATGGTGTTAAAAAATATCTTGAGTGGGACGAGTATTAGATTTAGGGTTTATATACATATGATATTATTTTAAACTCTTCTAGCAAAATATTAAGATATGCCCAAATTTAAGAGACTTTATATAAAAATATTTTTCTTTGATATTATCTATAGCTATTTTCCCCATAAAAAACATTATTTTGCTACCATTTTTATAGAAAAATAATGATAAACAGAATGATGCAAAATTTAAATTATTTTGATATTACTTATACATGTAAGACTACTTACAAATATATCAGGCTCAATTTTCTTCCTAATATAATTGCTTTGGTATTGTGGAGATTATCACTGAAATCATTATTTTATTCCCTGAGGTTTAAAATGTTTAATCAAGCTCCCAACCATGAGTGTTTTCAGGTAACTCAAAATCAGATGTAAAGAAAAACAGCATAGCTTTAGGTACAGGTGACTTATTTTGGCATAGTTATTTCAGTTCATACGATAACTGTACCAAAAAAAATTAATAATGGGATTTGTTCCCAGATTGTGCAGTTTGGTTCTGTTTCAGAGCTTCAGTTCTTAAATCTGGACAGCTGTTTTTATAAATGTCTGTCCCTAGTCACAAGGATATGTTGTGACCATATGGACAGAGGAGCAAAAACTCCCTCAGTGTTCAGAAAACAAGTATTTGTACATGGCCTATAGAAGGTAATGTCTTGTTTGTGCCAAGTATTGCAAGAATAGTTATGAATAGCAAGTTGTTTGAGACTTGTGTTTGTATTTGAGGTTGAACAAGAGGAGGAGGAGGAAAGGGTTATTGTATGAACAATTTTTGAGTCACAGTACTAAAGAATATCTTCCCATTTCTAATTCTTGAAGGCAGTGATACTTTAAACGGCACCCGAGCATGCTGGGGAGAGGTATCTTAACAGCTACAAAACTAGACGGGGGGCATTTGCACAAGACAGCTGGTGGTGATACAGCCTGAAGGCTTAACCAGGTATGAGAGAACATAAATCATCCTGGGTTCTCATGGGCTGAGTTTACAATGACTAAGCTGGTAATTGATAAAATGGTATCTTGACAGACTCTTATCATTTAGTCATTCAAATGTATGGATTGAGTGCATACCATATATTAGGCATCATTTTGGCGACTGGAGATAAAAGTTAAAATAGAAAAGGTCACTGGCTTCAGGCAGCCTGCATACTTGAATGAGGGTATATATTAAATAAAAAATAAGTATCAGGTAACAATAAATGCTATAATGAGGTATCAAGAAATGAAGGAGTTATAGAGAAGTGATGTGGTTGGCCCAGAAGGCTCTTTGAGGAGATGGCAACTAGCTGATATATGAAGTAAAGAAGTGAGGCATGTAACTATGTAGGGAAGGGTATTCCAAGGAGAAAATAAAAACACAAGTGCAAATGCCCTGAGGTGGAAACATGTTTGGCAGGTTTGCATAGTAATAAAGACAATGTAGGTACACAATTGGTGACAAGCAGATGGACAGAAACTGAGTGTGTAGGGAAGTTAGAGGCCAGATCACAAAAACAGCCATGCAGTCATGGTAGGTTTTGTTTATTTGTTTGTTTTTGTTTTTTTAATGTTGCATGTGATGGAATCTAATAGAAAGATATTCAAAGGAGGAAACTTGGTGTGGTTTCTGTTTTAAAAGTATTATTTTGACCAATAAGGGCAATTTGACTTGCAAGGAAGTGGCAAGAAGAGAAGCACAGAAATTATTTTGGCAGTTTGGAGGCCATTACTATAGTCCAAGTGGCTTGAAATATGATGATAGCACCGAAAATGGCGAGAAGTGGTAATTGTACATATATATATATACACACACACAAATAAAATATATTTTACATTAAAATGTTGATCATTACTCACCATTTCATAAACACACACACTGTAGGATTTACTATGGAATAAGATGTGTCAGGTGAGAGAGAAAAGGAAAAAAACAGTGATGGATGCCTAATATTTTGGGCTGAATAGTTAAATATTGGTGCTATTTATTACATTATGAAACAAAGCAGTTGGAGCAGGTTTGAGAATGAAAATCAAAATGGTTTGTTTGAGAATTGATCTATTCCTTAATTTTATACATCCAGGCTGCTACCACTTGCAAAAAATAGATACAATTGCATGTCATTACTGAAAATTAAGGAGAAGCATAGCCAAATGTACGTAAATAATTTCTTACATCATTTATAATTTTGTACTCAGATCATGGTCATAAATGAAGCACCATCAACAACAAGATTATGATTAATGTTGGCTGAATCAAATCTCATTCAGAATAAATATTCATGCAAGGTGTTACAAATAATATGGATATTTTTATACTGGAGAATTCTTTTTCATGGAGGATTGTTCTGTGCATTGTAGAATGCTTAGAAACACATCTGAAGTCATCTTTTCTAGACGCTGGCAGCATAGCTCTTCTCCAGTTTCAACAGCCAAAATCATGTCCGTGCATTGCCAAATGTCCCATATGGGGTTAAATTATCTCAGTTGAAAATCATTGCCCTATAGTAAATAAAGTAAATAAATAAAAGTTTGTTATAAAACAATAGCTTCAGACTATACTACAATGAGTTCTAGAGTTCTGAGAAACCAGTGTGGGAAAGAAGAGTTGGCTGAGAGAACAGAAATTAAGCTAGAAAAATAAGAATAAATTTATTTCATATGCTGATTTTCCAGGTACGATTCTGTTTAGAGAAAATATTTCAAAGTCTAAAGCACTAAGGAAAAGCTATAAGAAATCATGTTAGGCAATTTAGCAATTTAGCAATGCATCTTAGGTCCACAAACAGGGTCTAAAGAGAAAAACTCAAACACAGACTAACTTATCTGATATTTACCTAATATAGCAAAAGCAAAAGTTATATAGTTTTACTTTCACATAATATTTCATATATTATGTCATTTGGGGAGTCAAATAATATGTAAAAGAACAATTCAAAATTTTCTGTTTTAGGAATTTTTGCGAAAAGATAATGATATTTACATAAATTTTATCATCATACCAGCAATTACTTTTGACCAAAACAGAGGAAGTAATTTGAAACCAGAAATGGTCTTAGTCAGATGAGATTTTTAAAATAAAAAGATATTATAATAGCTAGGAATTTTGATAATAATGAAATATATCAACCATAAGAGAGGTTAGAAAAAAGAAATATGTTATAAAATTTGAAATGAAAGATTTAGCATTTGAGTAAGTTCAGAAAGAAATCCACAGGATTAAAAACTTTAAAAATGTTTAAAATAGTCTATATGTCATTTTCAGGGAGTAAAGTTATTTTAGGAGAATGTTTTGATTAATACATGAAAAAAGTTCCATTTCTGTGTAGCCAAAGGAAATAGCAACAATAATAAAAACACGATATGTTTGTTATACATCTTCATCACACAAGGGCTACATGCTAAATTATATCAGATTACAAGGTTTAATTTACGGGTTCACAGGTAAACAAGGTGGATAAGGAAACATCTCTATAGGCTTCATGGTGAAGGGGGACATATTTATTGCCTCTCAGGATATAAAAGTAACTTTAGTTGGACTATGGGAAGTATCTTAGTCAACCCATTAGCAATTCTAGAATTTTCCATGTCCATGACTCAAATCCTACATCTATGCTTCCAGAGAGTCTCCAGAGTGACATTTTTTATATTAAACAGTTATATCATCATTCTCCTTAAAACATTCTAATAGTCATCTGTGATAACTGGAATGAAAATCCACCTTACCATGGTTTAGAGAGTCTTATAAAATCTCTCTTGCATGCTTAAACTTCCATCAGTCTTATCCTTGCTCAGTGAATTGTATACTAATTGTTTTCAAATTTCCAATACCAAGCTCACTACTGCATCATAGTTTTTCCACATGTCTCAATCATCAAACCCTGTACCTTACCTAATATTTGGCAGTGATACTGAGAATAATGAAAGTTGGCAATTTATGGAACTGCAAAGATAGGGTTTATAAATGAGAACAAACTTTATTAAAACAATAAGCACTATAAAATTACACAAATGTTATAACATTTATTTAATTTTAATTATCATAGTGCTATAATTGTTCATTTGTATAATATTTTTAGGAATCTAAAAGTTTCTTTACATATTTAATTTCTGCAATTCTAAATATTTGCCAAATTATTTAGAATAATCCCCTTAATTAGTTATGAATTTCAGATGATTTTAGAGGTAAGTTTGCTTATATTTCTGTTTATCTCTTTTAGATTCTGAAAAGAGTATGGACTTTTATTTAAAAAGCATGAGTATTAGCAGCAGTAATAATAATATTCTTCTACTATTAGTGTAAGAGACCCAATTCATTTAAGTCATTATTGTTGATAGCCATACATTTGATGGGCATTTCTAACTGTCCATGTGTTATTTAGAATCAAGGCCACTTAGAGAAGTAGTCTTCTTTTTCTTCTTTTTAAATGTATATTCCCCTAATAACAAATAAGTAGCTAAAATGATGATTAAATGCTTATCTGAGATATCTGAAATCATCATCACCTCTGCCATCCTCTCTGAGTAGGTAAATTTAACACATTTAGGTCACGAGAGTTATGTTACCATCACCTCTAATGTATTCTGAGTATCGACTAAAGGATAAGAGTCCTCATGGCTGCTTGCTTTAAGGCACTTTCCCATCATGCTTAAATGTAATCCCCTGGAGTGATTATGTGTGAATAATTCAGAAAATTGCACCATGCCTGGGGTTTTTAAGTTCCACGTTAAAATCCAATATGAGTTTCACCATTGGAGTGAATGCACTGGATCTGTCTTTGTGCTACTCCTGAAAAGTATGGATGATGTGAAGAGATGATATATTCATATTTTTGTGCCAGGTAAATAGAAATCCATACTCGTAACTTAAGTATTATATATGGATCATGTGTCCAGACATGCAGCAAAACATTATTAATTTGTAATAATGTACAAACATCTATAGGTATCAATATATCTTTGGTGCCAAATTCAACTAGCAAACTTATATATGTACTTTGATAATTGTATATACATATGTAGGTATGTATGTAAATTTGTGTGCATATGTATACTACAACACAAAGTATTTTTGTTCACTGAGGTTTTGTGTATATGATGTAAGTCATACTAGAATGGAATTTTATTGTTTAGAGAAATGGTTATTTGAACGTATTCATCATAATGTAATATGACATTTCTACATCCTTACCCACGAGTCGACTTCCTATTTAAAAAAATAGTTTCCCCAAGTTGTAAAAATTACATTAGTAAAAAGAGCTCACGATTGTGCTTTTTAATATTATAACTGGAATGATCTATGTCATCACACAGCTTGGCTGAATATACAAAAATTCTAATCAAGTATAAAGTTCAAAAAGCCTTTAACTAGCAAAATATTTCAATTGAAATTTGTGAGTTTTGGAATTGCTCCATAGTGTTGGGAGAGGCAATACACCATGGACCCTTATGTGTAAATGAAATTTTACTGGAACACAGACACATTCATTCATTCATTCATGTATTGCCTATGGCTGCTTTTGGGTTTCGGCAGCAGAGTTGAGCAGCTGCACAAAGACACTATGGCCCTACTATCTGACCTCATACAGAGAATGTTTGCCAATCACTGGTTTAGAGCAACAGGTTAAACCTTAGACATTGGATACTGTTGTTTCTTTTTTGTATTTTATATATATATCATTGCTTGAATTATTTTGTTGATGTGAGTTTTAAAATGAGCTACATATACCTCAACAGGTTGTATATATTTCTCATGTTTAAAAATAAAATTAAATAATTTTGAAAATTCTAATTCTTGACAACTCTAAAATGCTACCGACTCCATAAATATATCAAATATGGAATATATGGCTTTTGTTTGACATTATTCAATTTGTAGCCATAGAGACTAATAGTAATCAGTTCAGAAAAGTATTCAGTAACATTACCCATTTCAAGTACAGGCAATGTGAATTCCTTAAGCAATTTATAGGTATCTCTTCGGGGATATTTATTTAAAATAATGGTTAAATACTGAAACATGTTTCTATAATTTGTAGATTTAAATCAATTTACAAAAATATGTAATAAGTGTATAGCAATTATCATTACGTCTACATTCAAGCTGTTAAGATGAGTAGTTATTTTTTCTAAACAGATGTTCTACTTACTTCTTTGTCCAGCAGGTTTTATTAAATCTTTGAAACAATCTTGTGATCATTAATACTATAAATCTTTATGCAAGCTATCATACAAATCTTGCCAGAAACATAATTGGCAAAGAATTTAAGCTAATGAACAAAAAAAGAAAACTGCATGTGGAAAGTGGAAAAGCAAGTTCTCAAAACAAAATTGTAACAAATATTTCTTAATAATTTGCCTCTTTTGAGGGACTGTATATTTTAAAAATCAGTAATTGAAATCAACATACAAATGACTAAATCTTATGAGTAACATAAAAAGTATTTGGCTTAAATAAAATATAAAGATTAAACAATAAGAAAGGAAAATAAATGGATTTTTTCTGGACTATTGAAACTACATTCTACACAGTAAGCTAAATTTCAGCAAAGGGATTAAAGTGGCTCTAAAATAAATCACGTATTTTTTTAGTTGATTTCCATGGTCATTTTTTACCCTAAATAATCTTCTTTAGATAATGCAGAAAGGTACACTGCATTTAAAATCAATAAATGTGTAAACATTGTCCCTATCATTTTTTAACTTGATTGGCAAAATGCATTTATAATTTTTAATACAATTTTATTTTATGGCTTGGTTAAAACTCAATCGGAATTTGGTCTGAATGTGTGCCAACTATCAATTAATTTGTACAATATCATGAAATCCAGAGTCATTATATTAAGTATAAAATATGACATCCATAACACCCAATTCCAGTTAGAGCATGTTCTTATACAAATATTGGGAGTTATTCTTGGGGCTTGTGAATTTTATTTAAAAAGCTCAACTCTGACATACAGGTTTAAAAACTATATGGTATTTCCAAACAATACTTATGAGCAGCATCAACAACAAAAGTAACAATATACGTGAAGATTACTCTAAAATTTGGGGGTTAGGATAATGATAAGGGGGAAATGATTAAGAAGGACTAGAGAGTTTTAATTCAGTGACTGCATGTATGGAACAATCTCTCAAAGGAGAAAGATTAGAAACCAGAACAAAAGTTAAATATCTTATGGAGTGATTCAAAACTCCTCCAATTAGATGCTGGGGGATAAGCCTATGCATTCTTGGCCACTCAGGGAATTTATTAATTAGGTGGATCTTGTGTTTGGGAAAAAAGGAAAAATTTCTCCATAAATAGCTAAATAGATTTTGTTTTCCTACCACTCTTGAGGAAATTGTGATTCAGCCAGAGGAAACAATATTTATCTTTATGTACTTTGAAATAATGGATAGATAAAGAAAATGATGCCAAAATTAGCTTAAAAAATCCAAAATCAAGGTTTCAGCAGGATCATGCCTTTGTTGACATCTCTAGTATTTTGGTGGTGGTTTGCTGGCAATCCATAACTCAGTCTCTGCATCGTGCACATAGTGATCTGTCTCCTTCTGTCTCCTCCTAACTCCTAATACTGTGCCCCAATTTCCTTTGCTTATAAGGACTCTAGTCATAATAGATTAAGGTCCACCATGACAGTATGACCTCATCTTTAGCAGTATCTTTGAAGATCCCTCACAGTACAGAGGGCTAAGACTTGAATGTGTATATGTGGGAGATATGATTCTATCCATAACTTATTTATTGTTTTCTAAAAAAACTTTTAGAAAACGAGGTTTTTCCTGTTGCTTTAGATAGTAGCATAATTTTGCATCAAAAATGCACTGCATAAAAATAGTAACATTCTAATATTTTACCTAACCACACCTACTAGGGAATTTAAATACATTTTCAGCTTCATAGAAGTAATCATTATGTTCATCAATAAAATGGAAGGTGCTAGTTTGCTATTCCAATTACAGATGCTAATGGAAAAAGCAGGGGAAAAGTCTTTTTTTTTTTTAATGTGCTAACATTGCTTATTATTATATCAGAATATTGTTATCAAGTTGTAGCACAACTGTAGAATTAAGACATCAACACACTGGGAATTTAATGAAGGAAAACAAGTAATATCTACAGCACAACTAATTTCCATCCATGCACCTTATCAATTCTTAAAACCCTCAGATTATTAATGCATGACCATTGCCGTTTCATTTGAGAAAAGTAGAAGTTCAATAACTTGCCATCTGAACACAAACGTTTGTACTTGATTTAAATCCATGTACACCTGATTCATAGTCTTTTTGCATATTTTCTTGAGAAAGGTTCCCCATTACTGGTTAATCTATTGCCCATGCTGAGTACAAAGTGTTATAGATTTTCTCCAGATCACCTGGCTAAGAAATATTTAGAAAATTTGTTATTGGTGTTGAATTTAAGTGGAAATAGTATTAATATCATATAAGCTATGCTTACATTTCTGTTTTTCTTATATAAAGTCAGAAATGCATGGAAAGAATCAATAGTGGCAACAGAAAAGAGTGTCAGAAGTACATTACATTCAGAGTTCTCTAAATATTAAGTTACAATACCATAAATCCTGGAAAAGTCAAATATTCTTGGATTCCTCTAAAAAATGACAAGATGGATGGCCTGGTTGGGATCTCAAGGCCAGATAGAGTACCAATCTGTTTAAGGTGGTTGCTGATATTCCCACTGACTCAGATAGTCTCAGGTAATGAAAAGGCTTTTCCATATCTTTTCTTTCCATTTCAACTAGAATACACACACAACAGAAATATTTCCTTGTTATGTGCATAAATTCGATCAGCAATAAATCATCCTGAAAGAATGGGAAGATTTCCAAAACAGAAAACGTTTGCCAAAATGAGAGTGATAACGTCTCACACATTCGTAAAGGCAGTTGTTAATTAGTTTAATTTTCAGCTAGATTAATTCTTAGCTGTGTCACTTTTACTCATTAAAGAAGATGGAGGAATGTTTTACAAATTATTTGTCTAAATTTGAAAAGTCTAGGAATAATTACTCAGGTAAGAACTTCTAAATGTATTGCAATCTTTAGAAACAAAGGTGTGTTTGTTTCTCATAAGTCATATATTTTTTTGCAAAACATGCTTTCTTCCAAATCATTTTGCATTTCAACAATTCTAATGAAGGTGACCTCAAACTATGATGAAGAAAGGAATTTGTAAGAAGAAATTCATTTTCTAATTTACTTAATAGTAAATAGAATTTAAGTTCTTCTTCCACCACATTCAAAGTAAATCACACCTCTTAGGCATACTTGTGTCAAGAAATTCATGAAAATGGACATAAAAAAGAAATTAGAAGAACAAGATAAGCAGCTGGTAGTCTTAATTTTTTCATCCAATGGCATGGAGGTCAAAATATTTAAAGGAATGTTAAATTTGTCCATCCTGGGGGAATCTTTTTTTTTTTAATTTCCCTTTTCCAGCTCTTTCGAGGTTGCCATCAGAACTTGTTTCATTACTTCCTCCATAGAGTCGGGTACATTATGCTAATATTTATTTCTTTCCAATGTGGAGAGGTAAACTGACCTCAATGTATTCCTGAAGCTGAGCGTGTTATACCTTTTAAGCCTGCTGTATCTACACATGGAGAGCACATTATGTGAGACTGCTTTTCCCAATTTCTGCACATTTTAGGAGCTGTTTGACCTCATCTGCCTGACCAGCCTCAGCATAAGGCAGAGTCAAGTAACAAGGAAAGGTAAAAAAGATCTTTACAAATGATCAAAGTTTCGTGGTTACAAAAGCAACCAAATAAAGTTTATTTTGAACTTATGAATGCAATTATTATGAAAACAGATTAGTCAGAAAATGGTAAAATAACCACATGTAAAAGCTTTGATACATTGAAGGGGTGTCACCCATCTGGCTCCTGATAAACTATTCTTTGTTCAACACCATAGCAGTAAAACCTATCTGTCTGCGCTACTACGTTTGGGGAAATGAAATCCATGAAATTCTCTTTGAAAATTTTTTTAAAAATTTATTTTATTTATTTATCCACCACCCCCTTCCACTGTGTCTGTTTGTTGTGTGCTTGTCTTCCTTTTAGGAGGCACCAGGAACTGAACCCAGGATGTCCCATGCGGGAGGGAGGCACCTAATCACTTGAGCCACCTCGGATCTCTTCTTTTGTTGTGTATCTCATTATGTTTACTCCTTGTGTCTCTTGTTGCATCATCTTGTTGCATCAGCTCGCCACACAAGCCTGTCGTGTCAGCTCTTTGCCTTGCTTGTCTTCTTTCGGAGGCATTAGGAACCAAACTTGGGACCTTCCATGTGGTAGGCAGGAGCTCAATCATGAGCCACATCTCTTCCTCCTTTGAAATTTTTGAGGTGAGAATTTTTTTAAATTGATTTTTTGGAACTCCTAAATTCTAGAAGAAATTCCTAATGCTGGCGGACAGTTGACATAAAACACTTTCTACAATTACCCTACATAGAAAAGGGCTCTATTGGGAACATTTAGCAAGATAGAAAAGATAGAGTATAAGTTGGACCATAGAAAAATCTTAATATATTCAAAATCTTGAAAAATAATAAACTATATGTGAAGATAGCTTTTATACATCTCTTTCAAAATTTTACTAAATATTCTGATAGATTCATTATTTTTTGTAGCTATGGTCATAAGATAGAGTGAGAAATTAAATCAATTTAATATCATAAAATAATTATGAAGCTGCCTGACATTTCAATGGACAAATTGTTTTATTTTTTGCTTAGGTAACTTTTATTTTATTCAGTGGCAGTAAACTTAAATATTGAAAAGATTTGAAGATTTGAAGAAATAAAAACTCACATTAAAGTCATGTTAGTCTGGCGAAAGAATAGAAATATTTTTACAAGAAAAAAAATACTTAATTTTATTAAATTTAGTAGTAAGAATAATAATTTTGGAAATTGTTTTTATTTTCAACTTTTTGTATATAAAAAATCAACTTATTGATGCCTCTTAGAATATACTTATTTTAGGTATAATTATTATGATCTTATCTAAGCTATGTAGTAACCACACTGCTAGCAACTATGCTTTCAGTTCTATGATTACTAATTTTTGGACCTGTTTTCCTTCCTGACAGTTAATATTAAGGAAGTCATAGAATCAACAGCAAAACTTTCTTAAAATTTGGGAGGGAGGTGGATTCGGCATGCTGGAGAATATTTTCAAGTATTAATAAAGATATCTTTAAAGTATGTTCATTTGGTGATATTTCAGAAATTATTAATTTCCAGGAAAAAGAAAAACTTTTCCAACTAGACAATTGACTTGAATGGTGACTGCAACTTTGAAATAAGCCTATTGTTCCAAGGTGTCTAATATGAAGAAAACATTATTCACTGTATTTGCATTTTCAAGTAAAGGCAGAACAAGTCATCAAGGGATTAATACCAAGTGCCAACTAATGATACATTTGGAAAAAACCTAGACCAAAAGGGGGAAATATTAAATACAAATGAATTTTTATGGTTAAGAGATTTCAAAGTTAGTCAGGAGGTCATTCCAGAGGTTATGCGTATGCACACCTCAGGAGGATCTCATTGACTGCCACAGAACTGAGACTCCAGAGACATTGAGACACTACAGGCAGGACAGACAACCCCAAGAATTTGGCACCCCATAGGAGAGCCTTACCTTGGAATATATGATAACCTATTCTCTCAATGTATCCGAGTTAGACTCATTAATAATTTTCCTACACATGGTTCTTCTGTCCCTTTTATTTGAACCTATAATTAGCACTATTCCCATTAAATATGTGTCCCAGAGACTTAAATCTTTGATCTGTTCATATGCTGGTTGAGCCCTGAATCTCAGCAGAGTTGCAGCCAACACCTGCTCTCCATTATTGGACTCACCCTGGACAACTAACAAAAGGATGATATTGGACAACACCCATCTCAAAAAACAGAGAGTACCTACAAGCAAGACAATTCCATCCATCTGCCCCATGGGATATAAGCCCCCTCTCAATCAGAAGCAGAGTGGGCATCATCATCCCCAAATCCTCAAGATAGAGGAATGAACAAATATAAGGAGGGCATGCAACTATGGACTAGAGTAGACTTATTATTATTCTAGTAATGGAAGAATCTGTAACATTGATATAAAGACTGTGGTCACCAGAGTTTCTGATGGGAGGGAGAGGGAAGAATAGGTGTAACATGGAGCAATTTTGGGACATTGGAATTATTCTACATGACATTGCAATGATGGATACAAGCTGTTATACATTTTTTCAAAACCTACCAAATTGTGCTGTACAAAGTGTAAAGCATAATGTAAACTATAGACCTTGATTAGTAGCAATGCTTTGATATGTGTTCATCAATTGTAACAAATGTACCACACTAACTAAAGATGTTGTTAATGGGGGAATGTATGGAAACGTGAGGGATTGGGGTATATGAAACTCCCCTTTATCTTCGATGTAACATTTATGTAATCTTAAGTTCCTTTAAAAGTGAAGGAAAAAAGAGTAAATGACAGATTCTTAAAATTATTAATTATTGTTTAATTCAAATTTGTAGCTTCCTATTTCACCCAAAAAGCTTATTTAATGTTATTTACAATAAAGTAATTAAAATTAATACATGTTTTTCTTATAACTGAGAAGAATATTATAAGAATATTATAAGAATAATAAATGTGCTTCTTAGAATATATGTAATCTGTTTAATGATTTTACTAATTTTCTTTAACATTTTCAATATAAGCTTCTGTGAGTGTTTTGCAGGAAAGTGATATAAACAGTACTAAAATTGGATTATAAGGAGAGCCAAGATGCTGGATTAGGGAATGGTAGGCTGCACTCCTCCTCCAAAAACTGTGGAAGCCATGGGACCATGGGGAAAATCAGAGAGGGTGCTAGAAGAGGGGACTCATTTGGCCAGGGGAGATGGAAGCCATGGAAGATAGGGCACACAAACCAGCACCCAGCTGGCTCAGAAAGAGAGAGAAGCTGGGGAAGTGATTTGGCTGGAAGACCAGTACTCTGCTGGCTCCAAGAGTGAGGAAAGCCACTGGGTGACTAGGAGTGCATCTTGGCACCCAACACGCTCTTGAGGAGAGGAGATGTGGGGCTAACAAGGTGGAAAGAGGAGTAGAGGGAAGAAGGGAGATTGGGCAGGCAGACAAGATCTCAGCCATTTCTCAGGAAGAGAAGAGAGGCCAGCCAGTGCTGAAGGGGCTCCAAGGAGAGGGGAGGGGGAAGCTGATCAAGCAAGCCAGGCTGTCACATCCACCTGACCTGGGAGAGAGAGGAACTGGGTCAGTGAGGTGGTGGGCTGATGAGCATCCAACAGCCCAGGTGAGAAGGGAGCCAGGAGAGGCAGATGGCAAGCTGTCATACACACAACCAATCTGAGGGAAAGGGGAGAAGGAAGAGTAAGCCAGCAAGCCATCAGACGCCCCACCATCCTGAGGGAAAGGGGCCAGGAGAAGCATCCTGTGAGCTATCAGGCACCCAACCAGCCCAGAAGAGAAGGAAGCCAGACAGCGATCAAGCAGGTTGTCAGGCACCCAGTCGGCTCCCTGGTGGAGGGGAAGAAGTGGGACAAGCAGCCTCTCCACAGGGAACTTAGACTGAGATTATTTTTTAGGGTTGTTGGTTTTCTTTATTCCATATTTTATTCTTCACATCTAGGTAATTAACTGTAGAGCATGGCCACAAGGTGATTGTCTGGTGAGCACAGGCAGTCTGAGATGATTGCTAGTGGCCTGAAAGGGAGGCCTCTTTGTTCTGTTTGGGTTTTTTTTCTTTTTCCTTTGTTTCCTTTTTTCTTTCTTTTTAAATGTTTTCTCATTATTTTCTTAATATCTTTTCTTTCATTTTTCCCTCTTCCTTTTCTTTTCTTTCATTCTACTTTCTCTTGTTTGGTCTTCCTTTTCTTTCTTCCCTTATCATCTTTCCAGCAGTTTATTTTATTTTGCTTCATTTTATTTTATATTTTATTTAATTTTATTTTATCCCTATTTCTTTTTTCCCAGCTTTTATATTCTTATTCCTTTTTAATTTTTTATGATTTTTCACTCATTACTTAGTTTTTTTCTGGCTATTTTGTGATTCCCTTTCCATCCTTTTTAATTTTTTTACATTCTTTTTCTCTACTTCTTTCCTTTTTTATGGACTTAATATTTTTTGGTGGGGACATGGACAACTACAAGGATATAGAATATGTGGAATCTAGTGTAAAAGAGCATACTTAACACAAAACAAAATGAAATAAAACCCTAGACCAGAAAGAGAAGCTAACCAACTGAATAAGCCCATCAAGATAAACAGATGCTTAGAAACCAGCAAAAAATTACAAGCTGTACTAAGAAACAGGAAGACAGGGCCCAGTCTAATGAACAAACTAAAAAGGAAGGGGAGATGCAGAACATAGAACAACTAAACAACAATGTCCAAACAAATATCATGAATCAACTTAATGAAGTGAAGGAAGAGATAAAGGATATTAAGAATGCACTAGGGGAACAGTCAGAAGAAATTGTAAATATACATAAAAAGATACCAGAACTGATGATGATGAAAGACACAATGCAAGAAATTAAAAATATGCTGAAAGCACATAACAGCAGATTTGAACAGGCAGAGGAAAGAATTAGTGATGTTGAAGAAAGAATTAAATTAAATTCCAATCCTGGGGAGTCCTGCTACACTCTCTAGTAGAGTGGCATGAATCTCTAGAGTACATAGGCAGTGCCTAATAAAAGAAGACAGACCAATACACCAAGCCCTTGATATTAATGCCTGTACTTGTGAACCTTATTCTAATAAAATTGAAACTTAGCCTAGTGATATCTATTGTCTAAGAGTAACCTACTGAAATCCTCCTTGTTGCTCAAATATGGCCTCTCTCTCAACCAAACTCAGCAAATATACTCACTGCCTTCCCCTGCAGTATGGGACATCACACCAGGGATGAGCATCCCTGGCACTAAGGGATTGTTACCAGGCATAAACTGGTAATGCATTTGGAAAAAGACCTTGACCAAAAGGGGGAAATATTAAATACAAAAGAGTTTCTACAACTAAGAGATTTCAAAGTGAGTTAGAAAGTCATTCCAAAGGATATGCTTCTGCACAGCTCAGGAGGATCTCACTAAGTGCCATAGTAACAAAAAACAAGGGTGATCCCAAGGGATCTAAGGACATCTGGGCACTATAGGCAGGGCACACAACTCCATGAAATCAACACCCCATCGGTGGGCTTTACATTGGAATATATGTTAACTTATTTCCCCAAAGTAACAGAGTTAGACTAATTTATAATTCCCCTACACATGATTCTTCTACCCCTTTTATTTGAACCTACAATTAGCACTATACTTATTAAATATTTGTCCCAGAGATGGAAATCTTCTGGCTGTTCATATGCCAGTTGAGAACTGAATCTCAGCAGAGTTGCAG
>JAQZBX010058588.1:0-17719 GCA_029593785.1 Cabassous unicinctus
CTCCTCCTTCCATTCTTTCAAGTATGTTGCAGAATGCTCTTCTGGTCTCCTGGAGCCCCCAAACAGGTGCTTTAGATAGCTCTGGGTGATTACTGACTGCCCCGTAGCACGAGCTGACAGCTACTTAAGCTGCCGCCATCTTGTTGGTTGTCCTCTCAGTGGTATCTTTTTATGTATTTCTTCCCTCTCTTATAAGTCTCGCACAATTTAATCAGCCCTAGAAATTGCTTTCTTTCTGTTACTCCTCCTTCCAAAACTTTCAGGAATCCCTATTACTAATAGTAATACCAAATTTCTTGATGTTCGTTAAGAAATTGCGCTCATGGTATCATTCTGTTGTCATCATTCCTTTGATTCAGCAAGGTTGATTTATTTACCCATTGAACAGATGCTTATTGAGTACCTACCTAGTGCCAGGTAATTCAGCTCTGAACAAGGCACAAGGAACCTGCTCTTGTGGTGTTTATTTTCTAGCGAGAGAAGAGAGACTATAAATCAGTAAACATGTGAATATAATAATTTCAACACTTGTGAGGTATTGAATACTGGAAATAAGCCAGTGGCTATCTCTTTTTAAGCTTCTGTTAGCTTTTCTCTTTCCCAGTAAATTTTTAAAAATATGTGCCCCATTTACATGCATGCTGACTAGGAGCATAGGCTTCGGAGTTTTGTCACTGACTAGCTCTGTGACTATGGGCAAATTCCGTATCCTCCCTATTTTTCAATTATCTCATCTCCAAAAGGGGAATAATAAGAGAAAATAATTCATAAGGTTCTTTTAAAGATTAAAGAGTTAAACCTACAAGTACTTAAAACATAGTTAGAGATTCAGAACGCAGTAAAAATAAGTTTTTTAAAAAATTTTCCTATAGGAATGTTCCTTGGAAGTGCATAAAGGTGAAAATACCTTGCACAGAATAATGTATAAATTTTGTATTCAATTATCTCATAAAATACTTTTGACTGTGTTATATTGAAGAAAAAATATTCCTAAGGTAACCAAATTCTGTTTATCCTACTTTATGCTTCTTTGTGAAGAGTGTTGTGTGTATTAGTGATTTAGTTTTGATTGAGCAGTTTAGACTTATTTTCTGACAAATTTTATTCATCTTGTGTATTAAATATAAAATTTGGCAAAGTCTGTGTTCATGAAATTAAGTACACAATTGGGTATTGATCAATTTTACCTTATCTCTAAAAGCACAATCAGCTAAATTTACTTTCAAAGATCCCTCCAGCTGCATAGGTCTATGAATGGCTCTTTTATATGCCTCACTGTTTTCTGTTCCTGGTGTCAGTTGCTCAATCAACACACGTGTCACTGAGGCAACCTTTTAAATTATTTCCCTCTCTTGAATATATTTTCCCTTCCAGTTTGTCATATTCATCACTACTGGATTAATAATCTAGTATAATCCCTTCAGCTTCTACTTTGCTTAAGAAACTACATTAGCTTCCTCTTGCCCAGTGAGCCAAATATAGCCCTTATTGTGCCCTCCTTCATCATTAGAGTTCTGTATTTTCTATTGTTACTGTTGACATTAGAATCTAATCGTTAACACATATTCTTCATTCCAGTTAAGCCAGTGTTATTACAGTTCTTTGTCTTTTATTAAAACTTTTTATTTTGAAACACTTTCAAACTTACAGAACAGTTGTAAAAATAATACAAAACCAATATACCCTTACCCCTATATCCAGATTTACCACTTTCAGCATTTTGCCACATTTGTTATATGTATCTATCTACGTACATACCTACCTATTCATCAGTCAGTCTGTCTATACATTTTCTAAACATTTGTGAGTAGGTTGCCTACATCATACTCCTTGAATACTTGATACTCCTTGTAAATTTCCTAAGAACAATAATATTCACTTATGTTACCTTATTAAGTACAGTTACCAAGTAAAAGAAATTTGACATTGGTATAAAGCATTCAGTCTATATTTCATTTTTTTAATAGCCCTAATAATGCCCTTTGGACATTTTCTCCTTCATTATTAGATCCATTCCAGGATCATGTTATTATATTTAATTGTTATTGTCTCTTTAGTCTTTCTCTCTCTCTCTCTCAATTGTGGAAGCACAGATACAAGATAAAATTTCCCACCTCAGCCACTCTCAAGCATACATGCGATTCATTTGCACTAAAATCACATTCACAATGATGTACTACCCTCACCATCATACGTTACCAAAACGTTTACATCACCGCAAACAGAAACCCTGCATCCATTATGGATTAACTCCATATTCCCTCCCCTCACAGCCACTCACCCCCATTACTATTGTATTCTACTTTCTATCTCTTTGAATTTGCATATTCTAGTTACTCCATATAAATGGATTCATAATATTTGTCCTTTTCTGTCTGACATTTCATTTAACGTGATGTCTTCAAGATTCATACATGTTGTAGCATTTATCAGAACTTCATTCCTTTTTACAGCTGAATGATACTTCATTGTATGTATAGACCACATTTTGTTTATCCATTTCTCTGCTGATGGACTCTTGGGTTGCTGCCACCTTTGCCCTTTGTGAATAATGTTGCTATGAACACTGTATACAGATGGTGCTGATATAAATTACATGCTTAGTAAATGATCATTTCCTTGCAGATTTTGAGGAAGGAAACTATGCCTAAATTGCTTTCCCTTTGGTTTTATAGAAGCTGCAAGTCGGGCCATAGTCCAATTCCTGGAAATAAATCAGAGTGAAGAAGCTAGTAGAGGTTGGATGCTTCTGACAACAATTAATTTGTTAGCATCCTCTGGTCAGGTGAGTCTTAGTTTTCCTCGTTGATAACTCAGGCTCTTTTTTTGTATCTTCATGGGATTTTGTTAAATTAAATTTTTTGTCATATCCAAATAAGATTTTATGATAATCATAGTTTTCTTCTAATTCTTCCTACAGATTAGTTTATGTTTCTCACAACATCTCTGCGAGGAATTTGATATTACACGTGAAGAAATACATGGCTTAGAGCAGGGTTTCCCCTCTTTATCACATAATAACACACATAGAAAATAATTTATATGACACACTGGGTAGAGATGTGACATGTAGCTGGAGGCTATTAGCCCAGGTACTCTGACTCTATCAGGCCCAACTCAACACTTCTACAGCCCAAATTAGGGGAACTCTAGCTTAGAAGAATCACTATTCATCTGAAGTCAATCAGCAGATAAAGAATAAGTAACATGGAAAATACTTTTGAGAATTTCTGGTTTTTACAGAATATAAGGAAACTTTGACATTACAGCAGAATATATATTCCCTTCCCTATTATTTGACTTATATTCTGGAGATGACATTTTAAGTATCTATCATAATATATGTTGTTTGTATTCATTAATGACATGTTTTTAAAATTTTATTAAAGTATATCATTCATACATAAATACACATAAACTCTACATATATAGTAATAATTATAAACTTACGAAACAAACATGCCTATCATCATACAGGGCTTCCTTACATCACTCCACCACCAACACCTTGCACTGTTCTGAAACATTTGTTACAAACTATGAGAAAGCTTCACCAAAATATTACTAACTGTAGCCCATAGCTTACATTTGGTGTATTTTTCCCACAACCCACTCTATTATTAACACCCTATATTAGTATTATATATTTGTTATTGTTCATGAGAGAACGTTCTCATATTTGTTCTGTTAACCACAGTCCATCTTCCACCACTGGATTCATTGTGTTATACAGTCCCATATTTTGTGCAATCCATTCAAAGTGGACACTCTGTGGCTCTTATTTTGATCACAGAGTTGAGCTGTCATCATCTCAGTCAATTTTAGAACATTTTCATTACTCCAAAAGGAAAAATCCCATACCCCCTTCTCCCCCCCCATTTTGTCCCTTAGAATTGATATATCTTCTTTTTATTGCTGCATAAATATTACAATATTACTGTTAACTATCATGCATAAGTTACATTAGTTGTAATTGTCCTGTGTATCACCATTACTGAGCTGTTTGATACCTGATTTTGGCCCTTGAATGTTTTTAGGATGAAGGAGGTTTATTCAGCCTTCTAAAATCCAGGATAGAATTACTTGTTCCAAACTTGGGAATGTCTGTTGTCTGAATTACAATGGACTTTGAAACACCTCACATCATTTGATAATAGGATAATAGGATTTTTATTTTTGAAGGTAACTGTTATACCAGTCATACTATAGTGACTGCGTGGCAGAGACAGTGCATATTGCTGAGTAACCATATCCTGAAATTAGTCACTCACCCAAAGGCTATAGCACTTGGGTTTTTGAATGAACTGTTTCCTTTTTTGTCTGCTGTTTCCTTAGGTCAGGAAGGCAATTTGAGTGCCATTTTTTCCTCATTTACCTGGGACGACTTTCCCAGTATTAGTACTGAAAGCCCCAGGAAATCCCTCAGTCCCAGCAAATAGTGGCGGTTGCCTGAATTAACCTTCAGATGGTCCTAAAGTAGACCACTGTTTTCATGTATCTGTGCACATACCAAATGACTTTCAAAATGCCTATTATATGTGCTGTTAATGGTAGCTATAAATGTCTCAATGTCCTTTTACCACAATTTGTTTTGGTTTAAGAATTAGCATATAATGGGATAATTTTAGTTGAAATATTTCTAAGTTTTATTCATTTTTTATAGATGTTTTATTTATCTTTCTCCGTTATCAGCAGAAACTGTGTCCTACCATATACCTAAGACACAGTAAATGTGGGTTAACTTAAACTTGCACAGATAGATAGATAACCTTCAGAGTAAAAGAGAAGAATCAGGAGAAACTTACATACATAAAAAATTACAAATGTCTAATACTGGTTTGGATACCAAGTTATACTTCTATTAGTAAAAATATGAAAATGAAAAATCACACTGTGTGCTCAATGGTAAAGGGAAAGCTAGCTAGTAATAATCTAACTGGAAAAAGAGACATTTATGAAAAAAAATTCAGTGTTATGTTTGGGCTGACTTTTTTGATTTGTTATTTGTTTTGTTTGTTTTAAGTTCCATTTTCTGCTGGTAACAGAGATTCAGAGATGACAAAAACATGGTTCTGATGCAACATGTAGATGCCAGACATGAGGTGGATAACAATAATACTACTAAATGCAATAAAGGGGTATATAACATGCTATGAAACTAGAAACATGAGAGTTGTACATTTAAGGTTGAAGAAGAAGGGAAGATGAAATAAAGTTTCAGCCAGATCTTGCAAAGGATTGCTCTTTAGGCTTTATCCTCCTCTCCATTGCACTGCTACTGCATTAATTCAGGCCCATCTCTCATATGGTTTTCTATATTAATTAGCCTGCCCTTCCTGCTCCTTATATCTAATTTATGATCCATTCTACCACCACCTACTTTTTTGAAATCTGGCTCTCTCTTTGTTTATAGCAATTCATTGGCTCTCTGTTGTCAGCAAAATAAAAGTCAAACTGTTTATAATGAGAGACCATATGCATAGGTTGCTGAGCATACACACTTTGTCAACCACTTAACCAGCTCTCTGACCTTAGGCAGGGTATGTAAATGATAAGCCTCGGTTGTCTCATTCATCTATTCGTAAAATAAGGACCATACAATAATAGTTTTTCCCCATAGGGTTGATTTGGTGAAAAGATGAGATAATGTATATGAAGTGCTTAGCCTTATGCCTGCCATATAATAAACACTCATTTAATGTTAGCCATTACTGTTGTGGATTTTCAGGAGCCAGCAATTTTTAACTCTGTGGTTCCTCAACTGTACTATATGGTTTAACCTCCTGTGTACCTTTCAGATGATCTTTCCCCTTTTATTTTAATTCCCTACACTCCTCCATTCCACACCGGCAGTGTGAATTATTCTCTTCTATATTAGCCTTTATGTACTGGTATTGCTACAATTAAGAGATTAAATCATAATTATTTATGAAACTGTTTCTGCTAGAAGACTGTGGTCTTCTGAAGGACAGGTTGCATCCTGCATGCCCAGCTGCCAGCAAACTGCTAGCTCTTCAGTAAATATTTGATGAGGAAGTAAATAAATGAATCAACAGATTATGCCAACCCATTCTTCTCTAGTGCTGTAAAACTTTTGATTCCAAACTGTACCATGGAAAATTTTATAATTATTTTATCTTACTTAACAATATTGGAATGTTTACTATAAGTAGGCCTGGAATTTCCTTCACTCTAAATCTTTGACAATAACAAAGATTTATTTGTGTCTGTGATGGCTACATCTCTCATGTGTCCTTCCAGCCCCAAGAACCTATAATAATAATAAAGATATAGTAAAGCAACTACAAATATTTAGTGCTTAATATGGCTTTGCATATGTTATCTTATAAAACCCTCCTTTTAACCCTAAGAGATATGTACCATTATATCTATCTTTTAGGAGAGAAGAGTAGGGCCCAGCAAATTTAAGTAGTTTGCCCAAGTTCATAGTTTAATGAAAGAATTTTTAAGTCCTAAAGCTTATGTTCTTAGAAATATGCTGCTTCCTAATAAGTAAATAATGAACAACAGATAACTTATTAATAACAAATAGACTAATCTTAATATTTGATTAAAGTAAGTTTCTCCAATTGGGAAATTATTTCTCAGCATGGAATCATTTCTTTATTCTTTCAGGCACTTGAAACGTTATTTTGATATAATTTTCTGGCTGAAAATTTGTGAGTTGCTCAGCTGTACCACTTAATTGCCTAATTATAGTTATATGCCTGTCTGCCTATCTGTTCACTTATTTATTGTTTTGCTTTCTAGAAAACCGTGGACTGCATGACAACGATGTCAGTGCCTTCCACCCTGGTTAAATGTTTATATCTGTTTTTTGACCTTCCACATGTGCCTGAGGCAGTTGGAGGTGCACAGAATGAGCTACCTCTAGCAGAACGTCGAGGACTACTCCAGAAAGTTTTTGTGCAGGTAAAAAGGGAGCTATTTGCCAAGTCATCTATACATCTCTTTATAAAAGTGAAATGTATGTCCTCCTTAAATAGATGTTCTACCTTTTCCATTTTCTATACTCTTTCATTCTGTCTATTATAATATGGCTTGATCTAATATAATTGTCACATTTCTTGAATCTGCAAGTTTGTTTTCAGGAATATTTGCTTGACTTGTTAGCATGTTTCTTTTTCTGAACAGACTCAACTATTAAGCCCTTAATCTTAATATCACTATTTCAGTGATATAACTATAACATCTCTAAAGCATACTAAGCAGGAAAACATACAGACAGTCATGTTAAGATTTAAGCTGTATTTCTTATAATGTCAAGAAGTTCTATTTTAAATTACTGTTATATTTTCAGTCATTGCTGCCACCTCCTCTGCCCCCTGCCTGGAAATCCCTGCTTCCCTGCTGTTAACCACTATTCTTTTAATAGCAGTGTGGATTAAGTAGACCTTTGTTTTTGTTACTTAGTCTGGAAATGTAGTCATTGTTTATGATATCCTTTCTTGGGAGGAAAATTTCAAAACAAGCAATCTACTAGCAAACATTTAGAATACAGTCTGCCTAATATAAGATTAAAAGCACACATTCGAATCGAAATCTATAAAATTATTTTACCTAAAATGCAGATTGCTCATCTCTAAAATGGAGATAACACCTACGTAAAGGGGTTTTGTGAGAATTAAATGAAATAATACATAAAGCTTTGGTTCTCTGCTTAGCATATATAGACATTAAAAAAAAAACTGTGATTACTGCTGCAGCCCCTGCCACCATCAGTGCAAGTAGCTGCATGCTCACCTCTTGTTCCAGGATCTTTACTGTAAGAGTGACTCCTTTCTAGAGGCGCTTGTGATGAATGGGCAGGAGAATGGGAGACTAAGGCAGTTCTAGAAAGGAAAAGACTGGGATTATCAAATAGAAATACGAATTCGACAAATAATTAATCAAATTTGCCTTATTGCATACTTTTGTGCTAGTGGTTAATGACTCTTATCTCATATAATTTTTAAAACAGTCCCATGGAGTCAGAACTTTTGTTTTCCACCAAAATGATGATGTAGGCAAATGAGAAATAGAATTAGAACTCAGGTTTATCTGACTCCTGAGTTAGATTGATTGAGAAAAGCAGTGGGAATATATGAAGGAATAAATCACATAGGAATTAAAGCTGCTTTTAAACATCGCTGATGAATATAGTGGGTCAGTCATTGCTGATTGGACTGGCAGCCCAATTTAAATAAAGTTCTCCTAAGAAACTAATAAACACCTTGGGCAATAAATGGAAGCTTCATTTTATACTACTAATACCCAAATAATTGTAACAAAGCTTTCTTTTAAAACTAAATTTTGCTTTCTATATTTGAAAGCATTGGGTGCTGAGTTTCAAATAACGTGGGACTAATTTTAGCATATTAGAATCATTAACTGTTAAGGGTAAAAGGAATTCAAAAGATCATTTGAATCTTACTCCTCATATTACAATTGTGGAAACTGATTATCTATCTATCTCTCTTTCTGTCTATCTATCTATCTGTCTATGATCTACTGCAGTTGAGTGGTAGTGATTAGAACTTTAGTGGCCTAGTGTTCTTTTAGTGCATCACTTCCTTTGTTTTGGTCCTTACCATGAGTAGACACATTGTTTTTGTCATTTTGTTACAACACCGATGGAGACAAACTTATTAAATGTTGTAAGAACACAGTGTTTGTGATAGATGAAACCCTTACGTTTGTATTATGTGACAGATGGTTTCTTGGGACCTTAGCAGTTGGTACTGCTTCACGTAGGCATTCATTTTATTTCATTTGTGTTGATGCAGCCAATTACTGCTCTGCCACACTTGGCTTGACTTTGTGATAGTCCGTACAAATAAAAGTGGTTAATATAGGGGCAGAGGAGGAGTGAGGAGTAGACTCTTCAGTTTTCTATTATATAAAATGACAGGATTATACTAGATTATTTCTAAGCATCGTTTTTCCTCTAAAGATTAAAAACCAGTTATCTTAAGAGGCAGCAAATTCAACCAATTGTTAAATCCAGCTTATTTTTGAGAATATGAATTTGATTTGGAAAAATGATTTTTTAATTACGCATTTTTATCTTTGTTACAAATTAGAAAAATTACATCAATCCCTCTAATCACATAGGGGCAGGGGCAGGACCACCAAAAAGAAAAACTAACTCTATACCGCTCTGTACATGTACCTTTTTTCTGCATTTGACTCTCTATTGTACCTATAGAGATAGATTGATGCATTACACGTATGAATGGGCATTCCATATCCAGCAGTTTCTCCAGGTGTTTTTTGTTTGTTGTTTTGTTTGTTTTTTGGCCTTGCCCTGTTTTCTTATAATACTTAATTCCTTCCCCTACTTAATAATTATATATATTTTTTATTGTTGCTCTGAATTTTTAATCCTTTTTTTCTCTTCTTAATATTTGGTAGTTACGAATTAAAAAACTTTTATATCTAAGAAAGTTTTTGCCCTGAAGGAAGTAGCAAAAGCAAGAATTAGCTTTCTGAGACAAGGCATGAATATTTCAAATACCTCTCTTTAATTAGGAATTTCTTCCACTGATGTTGAAATTCCCAATATTCATGAAACACTTTTCTTTCAAGTGAATAAAATTATTTCATAAATTATAGTTTTTTTTGTTGTATGTATTTTACATATATATTATTTTATATACATATTTATAGATATAAATAAGTATATAAATAATTACTTATAATGTTTTTATTATATATATTTAATATGTAGATGAAAATATTTGGCACAGAGAAGAAAAGTTTAACTTTTTCTGACACTGAATTGGGTTTAGAAAGAAGAATCCACTGAGGGCAAAAAACAGCAGAATTCACTGAGTGGCAGCAGCTCTTTGTGCTGTGTACACTCATATAGTTGGTATTTTGCAATCAAAGTTAAGAAGTACGTTCTCATTCCAGATTTTGAGAAACTTTGAGTCTTCTTTGAAAGCCAGGCTTTAGAAGATTTTTGGCAACTAGGCAAAATTAAAAGATTCTTCAGAATTAAGATGATTTTGTATTATTCTGATTTCCTTTTCTGCTTGTGTAAGAAAGTTGAAAGGATTTGAATATGCGTTTACTTTTAAAGATCTGTTTGTTTACTTCTTCCTCTCCATAGCATTGTCCCTTTTAGAGAAGAAAATTGCATTCTACCTGTGGCAAGCTAGGTATTAAAAAGCTAGATTAGGAAAGTAAAATGTAGACCTTTTTCAAGGCCAGGCATGCAGAATTACCTAGGTGGAGAAAGGATGGTAAACATAGACCATTTTTTATTAAAATAAGCTGCTCTTAGTAAGAATAGTTTATTGCCTTAACATAACACTTCTAAATCATAAATACCTTTTTTAATGTTACCTAAGTCAGAGCACTAATTATTGTGGGTTTTTATGTTTTTCTTGTTGTTGTTATTTTTTTGGAGGTGCTGGGGCTTTGACCCAGGACCTTGTACTTGGGAGGCAGTTGCTCAACCACTGAGCTACATCCACTCCCCAATGAGAGCAGTTTTTTCATTTGTTTGTTTTGTTTTAGGAGGTACGGGGGATCGAACCCAGGACCTTGCACATGGGAAGCAGGCGTTCAACCACTTGAGCTACACCCACTCCCCTCATTGTGCTCAATACTACCTTTGAACTTCTCAGTAATATTCAGTTCTAGTCTTTTCCTAGCTCTTCCCTTTCCCCAACCATTTATTAACCAATAAACATTTTTGTTTTGTTGTTTTTTAGATCTTAGTGAAACTCTGCAGTTTTGTTTCTCCGGCAGAGGAACTGGCTCAGAAAGATGATCTCCAGCTTTTATTCAGTGCAATAACCTCTTGGTGCCCTCCCTATAACCTGCCTTGGAGGAAAAGTGCCGGAGAAGTACTTATGACTATATCTCGTCATGGGCTGAGCGTCAATGTAGTGAAGTATATTCATGGTGAATATCTCTTTCCTTATTCATATTAAATGCTCTAAGTTTCTTTCATTTTTCTCTTTCTCATATGATAACAGATTTATTTTTATCTCTGAATTCTCTTAAGATTCTTTGGAAATTATAAAACAAATTTTCCAGAAAAAATTTTTTTAATTTTTTTGTGGTAAGGAATTCTTATAAGTTTGAAATGATATGTATCTACAAAAATTAATTTCATTGTGGTATAAATGTCAATCAGTGTGTAATGTAAGTTCTATTTCATAGCCTATTCTTCCTCTTCTTTTGCTGAAAATAAAAAAAGAATGTTTTTTTGAGATGCTGTAGTTTCAGGTCTTTTCTGAAGATATCTCACAAATAATAAAATAATTGTCTGATGCAGCATAGATGAAATTATGTGGATTCTTTATCAGCACTTGAGAGATATCCATTCTGTTTAACTCATATATGCGCCAGCTCACCTTTAAGATGTCTAATTAGGAGACAGTTACCTTAGCATCACATATAGTCTGCATACTTATTTTATCCATATATATTTTTGTCCTGAAATGCTTTCAAAATAAATTTTTTTAGGAGGTACCAGGGATGAACCCAGGACCTTGTACAAGGAAAGCAGGCGCTCAACGACTGAGCTACATCTGCTCCCCTCAAAATAATTTTTAATACAACTATTTGTTCATTTACAATTGTTAAATGATATATATGAACACTCAATACCTAATTCATCATTAAATTTATTGGATTTTAAATTAATTTGGATTTTTAACTTAGAATATAGTTTTCTATTTTTTTTTTTCTTCCATCCTTTACTTTGTCAATATAAAAGATCAAATACTTCATTTGGCAGTGGCCAATCATTTTGTTTAATGATAAAACATCAAAATATAGTGTAAATAATATAATACATGTCAGTTATTTTTCAACACTTTCCTTTATTATCCTTCCTTTGCTGATTCAAGGCAGGGCTTTTCCAATGAATTTGAAATTCATATTTACTTTTACAATGTACAACGTTTATCTTATAGCTTTTCCAGATTTTTTTAACATTTAATGTTTGATTAAACACTAATTAACAATGAAGAAAATTATCTTAATAAAAATAATGCATATCTATTTAATTCTTTATTCTTTCAGAAAAAGAATGTTTATCTACTTGTGTTCAGAATATGCAGCAATCAGATGACTTGTCTCCCCTAGAAATTGTTGAAATGTTTGCTGGACTTTCTTGTTTCCTCAAAGATTCCAGTGATGTTTCTCAAACACTTTTGGATGATTTTCGGATATGGCAAGGATATAATTTCCTTTGTGATCTCTTGCTTAGGTAAAACTTCACAACTTAAGAGTATGTTTTATGTGTCTACTCAGTCATTTTTTTCTGAATGGAAGAAAATTTTTGGGGTATAGGGAAAGGGCATTTATTAATAAAGCACTAGTAATGTATACTTGAGTGTCATCTTGGCTTTAATTGCCTCTCTTTGTTCCTGTTCAGCCAACAGAGTACACAATGTGAAGTTAAAGTGGCAAATACAGGCTGCATACATTACAGAGTCAGAAGTTAGATATAAAAAATAAATTTGCTCTTCTTAAGTAGCTGAGAGAGAAGAGTTTAGATGAAATAAAGTCTTCCTAAAGTATAAACTCTTCTTGCTTAATTGTATTTTTTATTATCTTTATTTTATAGTATTTTCAATGATCCCCTCCCCACACCCAGATGACTCCCTTGTAGTTTCTGCTTTTGCTTGTTGTATTTTTTGTTCATTGTTTTTGCTTGTTGTCTGCTCATTGTTGTGTTTTTTTTGTTTGGTTGGTTTTTTGTTTGTTTTTTTGCTTGTGGTCTGCTTGTTGTCTGTTTTTGGTTTTTCTTTGTTTTTCTTTTGGAGGAACTGGGAACCAAACCTGGGACCTCCCATGTGGGAGGCAGGTGCTCAAATGCTCGAACCACATCTGTTCCTTGCTCATTTTTGTTTTTGCTTGTTGTCTGCTCATTGTTTGTTCATTGTCTTGCTAGTTGTTTTTGCTCAATGTCTGCTCGTTGTCTGCTCGTTGTTTGTCTTCTTTAGGAAACACCAGGAACTGAACCTGGGACCTCCCATGTGGGAGGTGGGCGCTCAACTGCTTGAGCCACATCCACTCTCTTCAGTGATTTTAGATGTAGTTCATAACAAAGGTAATTATGTAAATTGAATGAGACCTTACAAATGTGTATAGGACACAAATTAATTATTCTAAAATGTTTCTTTAGCCTTCTTTTCCTTCCCAACTGGTATAAGCATATTCTGGGAAAGCTCCTGGTTACAGATTTTATTAGGAAGAAGATATACTCATTCCCCACTAGCAGTTCCTAGGCTTTTTAGTTATATTTAAATCATTCTATCTATTGTAAGACTACTCTATTTTGTAAGCCTCTTATTTCTATAACACCAATTTAATCCAATTGCTATTGGTTAATACTGGCAAACTCCAAGAACATAATTTTGCATGTGTGTGTGTGTGTGTGTGTGTGTGTGTATATGTCTGTCTGTCTTAATTTACAAAAGTAAAAAGGAAAGTTTATGAAATAACCACTTCACACTAACAGTGCAGTGTTAATTAGTGAAATCCTTTGAGAACACAGGTTGACAAGATGTTATATTCTTTGACACAATAATTTAACTTCTGATTATTGATCCTAAAGATGTAATCCTAAATATAGACAACATTTTATGTTTATTAGTGCTCTTGTATTCTGACTTATACTAGTTGCTACTCACTACCTTCAAATCTAAGTGGGCAACTATGCAGCCATAGTCATTGTTATGTTATGAGTCATTAGAAAGCTTATCTATGGAGAGTTTATACTAACATAGAGAAGTAAATGTATAACACTGATAAATAAAAAAGAAAGCTTGCAAAATTCTGTATGTGGTTTAAAAATAAATCCTTATAAAAACTAAACTTTACGCATTAAAGACAGACAAATAGAAAATACATCAGTGTTAAAAGTAGATGTCTTTGAGCTGTAGGCTAAAACATACTTTTTCTTCTTTTCTACATTTTTGCATTCTTCAAGTTTACTTTAATGAATATAGTTACTTATATTAAGAGGGAAAACTCAATAAATCTTATTATTTTAAAACAAAGATTTTTTGCACATATCATTCTATGTTCTCATTAAGGCCAAGGACAAGAGATAATTCCATAATGACCCCATTGCTTTTTAGAAGGAATTAAGATTGTTTTAAAAATTTTGTTAGACTCTCAGAACTTTATTTAAATGTACCTTGAGAGTGCCTGAATTAATGAAATACAGATTAAATGTTTAGAACTCTTCCCAAGGAATTCGCTTTTAAAAATTATTAAGAGAAAATGTCTTCAGAGGGAAATGGCTAATGAAGTTATTGATTGCAAGCAATGAAACTTTATAACCTTGGAGCTCTAGGGAACTTAAGAGATCATTTAATCTAATTCCTTTATTTTATAGGCTTTCTATCAAAGATTAGTGATTTACCCAAAATTGCACTATTAGTGATAAAACCAGCACTTGTATTAGGGTTCCTAGCTATTGGTTTGATTATCTTTCAGATACACCATACTGTCTTATAATAAAATCTTTAGATTTCAAAAAAATATTACGTTGTTATATAGGAAAAATTATAAGAAGGAACTTTTCCGAGTACTTCATACATTTATTTACCGCATACAAAATTGAAAAAATATTTTCTGTATTAAATTTGAGAATGCAATGAAAGAGAAAAATATTTGCTAAATCATACTTTCTCTAGATTGGAACATGCAAAAGAGGCCGAATCCAAGGATGCCTTGAAAGATCTGGTTAATCTGATAACTTCCCTAACAACATATGGTGTCAGTGAATTGAAACCAGCTGGTATTACCACAGGGGCACCCTTTCTGTTGCCTGGATTTGCAGTACCCCAGCCTACAGGAAAAGGTGAGTCTAATTTTTTCATTTTGAGCTTCTCAAAGTAATAGAAAAAGAATTAATGTATAATGTTAGTATTTTCAAATATATAAAATTTAAATATTAAAACTAAACCTTTTTAATATAAACAAAGAAATTATATTATTTCTTTCAGGCTGAGGATAAACTTACGTAATCCAAATTTCCTAACATTTGACTCCTCATCTAGTGATCTTTTGCTAAGAAAACTTACTTCATAGTTAAGAACATTTAGTTACTTAAAAATGCAAGCTAGCTTTACTGTTTATTTAACTTGTTTAAATGTACCATAACCTTTCCAAAAGAACCTGAGCCTGGAGGCCTCTAATAGTTTCTTTCACATGATTGTCACTTACTGAATATTCAATTAAATCATGATAATTGCAAGTAAAATTTAACTGGCCAAAAATACCATGTCTGGTATTTAAGTTTCATGTTGCATATCTGTGCATTTTATGACATAGAAGTTAATAGTTATAATTTTTTAAGTCAAAGAGAACAAATGGGTTTATTAGAATATCCCACAGTTAATTTACTGGAGAAAATTACACTGAAAAGTTGTGCCTTAGATTGGAGTCATGAAACTCACTGTAGTATGAGGTGCCCTCAGTGCTTAGGTTGTATAGAAACTTTTAAATGAGTTTCTGTGCATTCAATGTGGTGGAAATTCAGGTGTGTCTTACAGAAGTTCATGGCTTCATTTTATTTAAAATTAATAAATAAAATAGAGATCTCTTTAAAAACCTCCGATTTATGGTCTCCAGTTTGAGTATTCTTCGATCAGCTCCTTCTGAGCTAAAATAAAAACAGCTCAGCAATGTACTTTCATTTTCAGATTTTATTTTTGTTTCATTTGCTTAATCAAATGATGTTTATTTTGCCATGCTAGGTATTTAGAATGGTACCATTTTGTAATAGAACTAATCAGCAAAATTAACCTTGAGCATATGTCCTTGCCTGATATTGTCTCATCTATCCTGGGAACATTCATATAGTACCAGAGAATATGACTGTCCTATTTTCAGAGTCTAATGTAAAATGTAAAAGTGAAGGTTTTGAAAAAGCTTAAATGATTTATGCATAACCAAAAGAATAAAGGTCTAATTAAAGAAATGTGAGAGCTCATTCAGTAGTTAGACCCTGGGTATCTAAAGGCACCTCTTGGTAATCCAGGTGAGTCGTCTAAGCCTGAAACAAGGTAATGACAGTAGTGGTGGTGAAGAAGGGAGGAAATAAAAGAAATGTTGGAAGTATGCAACAGGAAATAATGAATTACATATGTGAGTGACCAGTCAGAATGGAGACTGGCTATAAGCAATGGTAAGGTCACACTCCTGCAAGCCAGCTTTGGCCAAGCTTGTACTGAGTACAGATAAAGCAGAACCTGAGCTCCTCAAAGGGAGCCCATGATGAAGACTGCAAGGCATTTTAGTTACTAGTTTGAACATAAATATATAAAAGGGAAAATAATTTATACTTATGTTGGTGCTACCTGAATTAATGTGTTATGAGAAAACTTATATAAGTTTAAGTCACAGAAGAATTCAGAAAAAGACAAGCATGGCCCATTAAGAAAAAGAATACATTAAAATCACTCACTGTTTAGAGAAAAATCTGAACACTCTGGAAAGCTATGAGTTATGGAGTAAGCCTCACAAATGTGTTTCTAGAACAGTCAGGATACAAACCACCATGAATGTGTTATTAAAAGGATTATTTCCTATTTAAGGAAAAGGACTGCTATATCTTTATTTAATTTCCTTCTTTGGAAAATCTCTGCTGGTGAGCATTAAAGTTTTGTAAAAGTTGTTGGCGTATGATATAGATACAGAAGACATTTTCTAAACCTTGGATTAATTGATTTCTTTTATTTCTGATTATATAAACTTGAGAGTAATGAGATGGTGATTGCCATTCTTTAGAATGATTTTCTCACTTTATTTCTTTTAGTTGTTTGTGTGCCAAAAGAAATTTTAGTCAGTTAATGCAAAATTTGAAACTTTAAACAGAATACATCTAAAATATTAAGGATGTGGCTCAAATGGTCGAGTGCCTGCCTCCCACATGGGAGGTCCTGGGTTCGGTTCCGCTATCTCCTGAAAAAAAAAACAAAAAAAAAAAAGTGAAAAAACCAACTCAGGGAAGCTGGTGTGGCTCAGTGTTGAGCACTGGCTTCCCACGTACAAGTTTCTGGGTTCAATCCCTGGCCTCTGGTACCTCAAAACAAAAATTAGTTTTGGGAAGTGGATGAGGCTCAAGTGATTGGGCTCCCGTCTACCATATGGGAGGTCCCGGCTTCGTTTCCCGGGAACTCCTGGTGAAGGCAAGCTGGCTCATGCGGCGAGCTGGCCTGCGCAGAGAGATGACGCAACAAAAAGAGACAAAGAGGAGAGACAATGAGAGACACAACAAACCAGGGAGCTGAGGTGGCTCTCTCCCACATTGGAGGTCCCAGGATTGGTTCCCAGTGCCTCCTAAGAGAAGACGAGAAGAAAAGACAAGCAGACACAGAGAGCAGACAGCAAGTGCAAAACAACAAGGGGGCGGGGGCGGGGAGGGGGGATAAATAAATAAATAAATCTAAATTTTTAAAAAATGGGGTACGACTCTTTAAAAAAAAATTAGTTTTATGTGCCAGTATTTAAGGAATTGTCCTGTCTTATATAAAGAGAAAAATATTTTTATTTTCTTTAAAATTTATTATTCCCTCTTTCTAATGAAATATTTTAGGATTTTGATGGATTTGACAGTCCTAAATAACTATCTCTGATAATATCAGCATTCAAAATGCAATTCAAATTTGTAACCCACTTACTTAGGTATTAATAAAATGCCATAATAATTGCTAGGTAGCAATTTTTTTTTTTTTTTTAA
>JAQZBX010058589.1:0-17701 GCA_029593785.1 Cabassous unicinctus
TGGACAGGCAACTTCTCCCAGAAACTCATCAACGACCCTTCGTTGGACTTTCATCGGAGCCACTGGTTTGCAGCCTGCCTGTGGAGCCTGGACTTGTGCATCCCCACGGTTGCGTGAGAGACTCTTTTAAAATCTCATATCATTGACGGATATCTCCTGTTGATTCTGTTTCCCGAGAGAACCCTGACTAATACACCTTCTAAAGGATATTTAGCTCCCAACATCATTCATCTTTATTCTACTACTACTTAATGGAAAACATACTACAAAAATCATTGCTGCGTACTTAATATTTGTGGCTGCATCTGTAATGGTTGCTCAGAAAGCTTTCTATGTCCTTTTACCAGTGACTCAACTGTTTTATTAATTTTTTTCCAACCCATCTACTTTTTCTTCAGTTAATATTGAATCCTGAGTGGTTAACTTTCTGCAGCCTCTCACGGCTTGTTTATAGCTTTCTTACTTCCCCTGTCCTCTGTGCTGTTGCTGATAGATGCTATTACAAGTCTTTCAAGATGGGATTTGAGGAGAAAGTAAAGTTATAAGCAGCTTGTTTAGGTCAGAGTTTCTCAAGGTGAGGGCCATGGTGTAGCTGGATCAGAATCATTTGAAGTACCTTGTTAAAAAAAAAAAAAAAAAAAATCAAGCGATTCCCTCTCTTCACCTGACCTGACCTAAATCAGAATTTTGGGGGAGCAATGTCTGGAAAATTTTCATTTTTTGATTAATTTTTAAAAAATGTTTTTGTTTTGAGATAATTATGGATTTCCATGCAGTTATAATAAATAATACACAGAGATCCGTTATACTCTTTTTCCCACAAAGGTAAATGTTGTAGTTTGTTAAAAGCTGCCTAAAGCAGTTTACCACAAATGAGTTGACTTTTACAGTGGAGGTTTATTATGTCACAAGCTTACAGTTCTGAGGTGGAGAAAAGTGTCCAAAATCAAGGTTCTCTCCCTGAAGACATGGTGGCACCTGCCGGTCCCTGCCTTCTCCTCTGGGACCCATTGTTTTCAGCTTCTGGCTGCTGAAAGTCTGTGGCTTTCTCTCTTCTGCATTCTACTGATTCCTCTCTGAGCTTCTGTGTTTTTTTTTTCTCACAGTGTCTCTCCGTATTCATTCCATTTATAAAGGACTTCAGTAAGAGGATTAAGACCTACCCTGGGTCATGCCTTACTGAAATAATCTAGTTAGAGGACCGTAACTGAAGTAATTTAATCAAAATGTCTCATCTATAATAGATTCACACCCACAGGAATGGATTAGTTCTAAGAGTATGATCTTCTCTGGGGTACATACTGTCCCAGACTAACACAGTAACATTTAAAAAACATTTAAAATACACTGCCACAGCCTGGATATTGACATTGATATAGTTAAGATAAAGAATATTTCCATGATCACTGACATCCTTCATGTTGCTCTTTTATGGCCAACCCCTGCCTTTCCCCATCTATTCCCTACCCCTGGCAACCACTAATTTATTCTCTAATTCTCTAAATTTGTCATTTTAAGAATATTACATAAATGGAATTATGCATATGTAATGTTTTGCGATTGGCTCTTTATCACTCAGCACAATTCATCCAAGTTGTTGCATTTATCAATAATTTGTTCATTTTATTGCTGAATAGTATTCCATGGCATGAATATACCATAGTTTGTTTAACCATCTACCCACTGAAGAAAATATGGGTTGTTTCCAGTTTGTGGCCATTAGGATTAAAGCTCTTATGAACATTCATGTACAGGTTTTTAAATCCATTTTTAATTGAATCTGTTTATTAATCATGCTTATGAATATCCAAAAATAGTAGATAGTATGGAAGGCATAGTATATAGTGGATCTGACAGTGTTCAGAATGTGTGTGGTTCATAGATTTTTTTTTTTTTTTTTTTGAGGTCCTGGGGCCTGGGGATTGAACCCAGGACTTTGTATGTAGGACGTTGGTACTCACTGAGCCACATCGGTTTCCCTGAGTTGGTTTTTTCATTTGTTTTGCTTCTTGTTGTTGTTTTGTTTTTGTTTTTTTCAGGAGGCACTGAGAACTGAACCTGGAACCTCCCATGTGGGAGGTGGACACTCAACCACTTGAGCCACATCTGCTCCCACAGATCTTTACAGTAGAGTTTGGCAGCATCTTATGGTTCAGTATTGGTGGTGGTGGGGGGGGAATGAGCAAACCACCTCAGGAATGGAGTATAGGTACGTACTGTAGGTTAAAAAAGAGAGGATCTAAAATCCAAAATAAGGGGCCACTAATGCAGCATAGGTAAATTGCTCTTGTCCCAGTCTGTATTGTGTTCCGGTGTTTATAGCCTTGGGCTTGATCATGGTCGGAAGGAAATCAAAGATTGACGAGTTATTTCTCCTGATGATGGGGACAGATATATTAGGCTTCCTTTCCACAGAATTTATTTATTTAAAAAATACTCTTAACATTTTCCAGCTTTCTGAAAAGTTGAAAGAATAGTGCTGCACCAATTGAAATTAAGTTGTGGCCATAAGGACACTTGTCCCTTAAATACCCCAGTAGATAGCTCTTAAGAATAGTGGCGTTCTCCTGCATAGTCATAACACCAATATCACACTTAACCAAATTAACAAAGACTCCATAATATCATATAATCTTATTAATTATAAAATTTTTTATTCTAAAACGGTCTTAAGTCATATATATATATATATATATATATATATATGTTTTTTTTTTTGTTTGTTTGTTTTTTTAGATACTGGGGCTGAGGATTGAACCCGGGGTCTCGTATGTGGGAAGCCAGCGCTCAACCACTGAGCCACATCAGCTTCCCTGAGTTAGTTTTTTCATTTGTTTTGTTTGTTGTTTGTTTTTGTTGTTGTTGTTGTTTTTTTCAGGAGGCACTGGGAACCGAACCTGGGACCTCCCATGTGGGAGATGGGCACTCAACCACTTGAGCCACATTTTCTCCACTTAAGTCATGTATTTTTTAACCAAGATCCAGTTAAGGTTCACACATTGCATTTGATTTTTGTCTCTTTAATGTCTTTTACTTTATTCCCACCATTCTCCCCTTTTTGGTGACATTGATAGTTTGAAAATTTTATGCAACTTGCCTTGTAGAGTCTTCCCATACCAGGTGTAGCAGTTTCATATTGTTTTCGAATTCCAAAGATAGATTTTGGATTATGTTTGTAAGCTGATCTGTTCCTCTGGGCATATTAGGTTATATTACATTCAGAAGTTTCACTTTAACTTGATTAAATAATGAATAAGGCTTTGACTGGGCTACGTCAGTAGGAATTGAATCTCCCCCCTCTTGGTGGGCAGGAACTTACAGAGAAACTGCATTGCAGAGAAGGGAAATTGGAGTTTTGGATGCTGGTACCCCAGGAAGTAAACACAGAAGAAGAACACAGAGGAATAGAGATGGCTCCATAGACATGGCAGAAGCCCTGGGAAGAGAGACGAGCCTTTGGCCTGATAGTTTACAGCTGACCTTGTGGAGAGACCAGAGCAGCTGAACCCAGGGAGAAACGAGCCCCAGGAGACAGGCAAGACTTATCCCAGCCTACAGTTGATATTGGAAGAAGCTGGGACCACGGAGCCCTAAGAGGAAGAGGAAGCCTGAACCCTTGCAGATGTCGGCAGCCATCTTGTTCCAACACATGGCAATCGACTTTGGTGAGGGAAGTAACTTAGGATTTATGGCTTGGTAACTGTAAGCTTCTACCCAACATAAATACCCTTTATAAAAGCCAACAGATTTCTGGTATTTTGCATCAGCACCCCTTTAGCTGACTAATACACTGGGTTTGTCTGATTGTTTTCTTAGGGGCCATTTAACGTGCCCCTCTATTTCCTTTATGTCCTGTAAACCTAAAGTTAGGTCTGGAGGTGTAATTAAATGCAGGTTAAACACTTTTAGCAAGACTACTTCATAGGAGGCACCTAATTTCAGGTTATCCCACCACTCTGAGCTAAGTTTAATCACTTGGTTAAGGTGGTGACAGGCAGATCTCTCTTTAAAGGTGTATTTTGTTTACTCCAATGGCGATATCATGTAGTCTCATGGCTTTAAATACCACCTATATGCTGATGACTCTAAATTTATCTCTATCCCGGATCTCTGGATCTCTTCTGAACTCCAGCTTTATTTGTCCAACTGCCAAGTAGAGATTTTCACTGAACTGCCTAATAAGCGTCTTGAATTTACCATGTCCAAAACTGAATTCCTGATATTTTTCTCAAACCTGCTCTTCCTAAACTTCCCCATCTCAGTTGACATGAAGTCTGTCCCTCAAATGACTCAAGGCCAAAACCTGGTAGTTATCCTGGACTTCTCTCTTTCTCATACTACCTTTCCATTCCATCAGGGAGTCCTCTTGGTTTATCTTCAACATACATCCAAAATCTGACTTTTCACCACCTTCATGGCACTACCCTGGTCTAAGCCACCACCATCTCTTGCTTAGACTTTTTTTCCTAATTTTTTATTAGAAAAAAATTCCAATATAGGAATCTTTTATTTTATGCATTATTGTCCTATAAATCCTCAACTTCAATCAGTAAAAAAGAAATTCAAAGACATAGAAAAATGGAAAGAATTGTACATTGAACACCTACCTACCCTCTGTCCAGATTCAATAATTGTTAACATTATGCCATATTTGCTTTCACTCTATTGTATATGAACATGTTATTGTTATTGTACATATTATAAAAATGATATTTTCCTGTAAATATTTTCCATCATCATGCCAAAAAGTGAATAATTTTTAATATCATTTGATATCCAGTACATATTTTTATTACTTTTTTTTTTTCTTTTTAACAAGTTCTAGTTTTTCTTTTGCATATGGTCTCACATTGTGAATTTGTCTGGATACTTTGTTGTCATTTAACTTGTTTTACCATCTTTGTAAAAAATATCCTACAATCTAAAAGAGAGGTCTAGAGGCTTGATTAGATTCAGATTAACTATCTTGGTGAGAATATGTCATGGGTAATGCATTCTCATATTACATCACACCAGAAGACTCACAATGTAGATTATCTCACTATTAGTGATGCTAAGTTTGATCATTTGATTTTAAGGTAGTGACAACCAGATTTCTCCACTGTTAAAGTATATTTTCCCCTTATAATGAGTAACTGATATGAGGTACATTTTGCAAATATACTATTGCACTATTCTCCATTAACCTTTTATTAGCTGCCATTCCTCTGTAAAGAAGAGCAAAGAGCTTTTTTGGGTTACTATAGACTCAAGGCTTTTTATTTGTTCAGTGTGTTCTTGCATAGACTATTGTAATAGATTCATGAGTGGTCTCGCTGTTTCCACCTTTAACTCCATTCTCCCTCCCCGCCCAAATATACATACACAATCTATTTTCAACACAGCAGCCAGAGCATTCCATATTTTGAGCACTCGCGGTATGATAGTGTGACCGAATAACTGGAATTTTTACTTGTATTTTAATTATTTTAAATTAAATATTAATAAAATAATAAATTCAGTTTAACTTTAATTAATTTAAATAGCCAGTTGTGACTTGTGGTTATTGTATTGGACAGCACAGCTTTTGATAAACCTAAGTAGAGGTTCATGCTACAAAATAATTCGTCTGTGCTCTTCAAAAATATCTAACATAAAGCCACAAAGAAAAACCAAGGGGACTGTTCCAGATCAAAGGAGACTAGAGATATGACAACTGAATGCAATAAAAGACATTATTGGGACAGTAAGCAAAATCTCCATTAAGTAAATTGTATAATAGTATTATAGTAGTGCTAATTTCCAGATTTTGAGAAAGAATGAGAAAGCAAATGTGGTAAAATGTTAACAGTTGTGGAATCTTGATGAAGGATACATGGGAATTCTTTATCCTGTGATTGCACTTTACTGTAAATTTGAAATTATGGGTCAAAATAATTAAAATGGGAAATAAATTGTATCTACCACTTTGGATTCCTTGTCTCCCCTTATTTCCCTCCTAACATGCCCCCTACTTCTCATATCCTGTCCTGTTTCATTTTCCATCATCAAATTTATTGCTATCTAATATACCATCTGATTTACTGAATTTCTTATTTGTCTCCCTAGCTGGAATTAAAGTTCCTTGTGGGCAAAGATGTTTCTCTGTTTTGTTTACTCCTTGTATCCCCATGATTTAAATCAGGGGTTGGCAAACTATGGCCCACAGACCAAATCTAGCCTGCTGCATATTTTTATATTGTCCGTGGGCTAGGAATGTTTTATTTACATTTTTTAAATGGTTGAAAAAAATCAAAAGAAGAAATAATATTTCACGATACTTGAAAGTTATATGAAATTCAGATTTCAGTATCCATAAATGAAGTATTAGTGAATTGTGTATTTTCTCTGGCTGCTTTTGTAATACAGTGGCAGAGTTGAACTATTTACTATCTGGCCCTTTACAGGAAAGGTTTTCCTGCCCTATAAATATTTGTCGAATGAATGAGTCTTTGCCTATACCACCATAGAAGAATCTGAATTGGAAATCTTTCCACAACCCAGTTCTTAATAAATTTGAGCATAATTGGCTGCCGAAGAAACAAAATCCCAAAATGATTTTTCAGTTAGCCATACAGTTTTGTTGGCCTTTACTCATCCTGTAAATAATGAGAATTGATGATGCAATACCAGGAAATTTGTAATTCTTAAGGTAGTGTTAGGTAAGATAGGTAAGTTTTACCAGAGTAAATTTGATAAAACCTGTAAAGACATGGAGTATACATCCTGTTATTATTATTCTATGTAAAAAAGATTCAAGGAAATAGTTTCAAAAGCTCTTTTTTTCCTTTCTTACCAGCTTTAGATGCTTATTAATGAAGTCAGTAATTAAAGTAATTTTGATATCTTAGCATACTTAATTTTGAATAAGAAATCATATGAGCACAAATTTCATTCTTTTTTAGTTTTTTATTTATTTTGTTTTGTCTTTATTTTTTTCCTCTATTTCTGTTTTATTTTTTGTTTTTTTTCCTTCACTTTTTTCTTTTTGTTCATATTTCATTCTACTACATTTCATTCATCTAATGATATGTTTGTTGAATTTGCACTTGAGTGACAGGGTATGAATACTAACATATTAGTAATTTCCTGTAAATGTCTAACTTCTCCTATAAAGGAAAATTGGAAATTGGACAAACATAAATCATTTCACATAAAAATGATTTTTACAATGTGCCAGTCTGGTTTCTGTACAGCATTTGAAAACTAAATTATTTGCATCTGTAAGAGCTGTTAATAGAGGACTCATAATAGATCCCCAGAGGTACAGTATACCCTGTAGCCTTGCAAACAGTTCTTATTTTATTTTATACTTTCAGCAAAGGACATTAAATGGGTAATACAGGTTGTGGTTTATGGTGAAAGCGTAATTCTTTGCAGATCTTTGCCTTGGCTTGTTCACAAATTTCATGAACAGGAAACGGTTTCCATGTTATGGTGGGGGAATAGCTCCTGACTCGTCTCATGGCTTTCCTGCCCTCTTTGCTGGGTTAGGCAGTCAAAGATACCTCATTTTTTAAAGGCTTGTCTCTTCTGAAAGTTTTGAGTAAGCTTAAAAAACATTTTGCTTTTAAAATCCCATCTAGTAGAAACTGAAAATGCTATTACCTCAATTTATTTCATTTCTCTTCTTTTAATGTGAAAGGATTGGATTCTTAGTACTCCATTACATTTTACTGGTGTTTCCGTAGGAGTAACCTGAAAGAAATAATAAATATCAGCTTATGTTAGGGGCAGAAGTTCACAATGATCAATTATTCTGTTTATATCCAGTTGTATTTAGTACCTCTTCTTTCATTTGTCAAATATTTATTGAGTTCCTACCATGTGCCAAGAATTGCACAAAGGGATACAGCGCCTAACAAGATAGACAACTTGTATTCCTGGGGTGTACATTCTATGGGGAAAATTGGACAAACAAAAATTATATATAACATCAGGTAGTGAAAAGTGCCGTAGGAAAAATAAAATAGTAAGAGAATAGAGAATGGTTGGAGAAGGATGGGAAATGCTATTTTAGATAAGGTAGTAAGGGGTGGGCCCTCTCATAAGATGCCATTTGAGCATAGACATGAATGAAATGGAGGGGGGAAAGCCATACAAAGATGTTGAGGAAGGGAGTTCTAGGTCAGTGGGAAAAGTACTCCACTGTCCCTTCTTATCCCACTTCATTCTTCTATATAATCCTGTCACCATGGGTTTATAAACACGTGTCCATACACACATGCATAACCTTTATTTGTTGTCTTTCTCAACTCACTAGAATCAAATATCTGAGATCAGAGATTCTACCTCTAATTCACTGTCATATTCCCTAAAGTGCCTGGAGCACAGGAGAGGCACTCAATAAATATTTGTTGAAGGAATGACTAAACGGCAAATGCAGAGGCCCTGAGGTGGGGATGTGCTTGGTGTGCTCAGGGAATTGCAAGGAGACCGTGTGGCTGGCGCACAGGATGCTCTTGAGAGAGGAAGGGAGGGGCCAGATTATATAGGGCCTTGTGAACCTTGGGAATTAGGATGTCAGATTTTATTCTGAGTGTGATGGGGAACCATTGTAGGTTTCTGAACAAGGGAGGAACAGGAGCTGACAGGTTTGAAAGGATTGCTGGCTACTGAGTAGACATAATGATTACTAATTGTACATAGTCATGTCAGATCAATTACAGAACGACCACATAAAAAGCTTATGCATATTATTTATAATTGGAAAGTTAAAATATAGGGTGGCTAGTTTATATCAAGTAACAAGTATACTATTTTTGGTCAACTTTATTGAAGTGTATCGTTCATACAATAAAATTCACCAATTTTAAGTGTACAATTTGATGATTTTTTGACAAATGTACATAGTTGTGTAACTAGCAACGCAATCATGATATCTAACATTTCCATCACTCCAAAAGTTCCTTTGGCCTGTTTGTGGTCAGTCTTCTCCTTCACTCAGTGGTTCCTGTCAACCACTTACCTGCTTTCTATCACCATAGTTTTGCCTTTTCTAGAATTTGGTATAAGTAGAATCATTTAAATAAAATATTTTTTGACTGGCTTCTTTTACTTAGCATAATGCTTTTGAGATTCATCCATAATTTTGGGTGTAATAGGAATGTGTTCCTGTTATTGCTGAGTAATATTCTATTGTATTGATATATCACAATTAGTTTAGCCATTTACTAGTTGATGGACATTTGCGTTGTTACCAGTTTGGGGATGTTATGAATACAGCATCTATGGACATTTACATACAAGTCTTTATGTAGACATAGTATGCTTTCATTTCTTTTGGATGAATACTGAGGAGTAGAATTGCTAGGTCTATGATAAGTTTATGATTAACCTTAAAGAAAATCTCCAAACGATTTTCCATTTGCATTCTCCATAGTAAGGTGTGAGAGTCACAGTTGCTCCACATTCTCGCCAATACTCAGTATTGTCAGTCTTTTAAAATTTTAGCCATTCTATTGGGTATGTAGTGGTATCTTGTGCTTTTAATTTGCATTTCCCTAATAACTAATAATGATGAGTACCTTGTGTTATTTGCAATCTGTATATAAAATTGTCTGCCTATTTAAAAAGTTGGATTGTTTTTCTTACTGAGTTGTGGGGATTCTTTATGTATTCTGAATACAAGTCCTTTTAACAGATATATATTTTTCTCCTGAACAGTGTCTTGATTTTTTTGAAAAATAACCTTTTAATTTTAGAACAATTTTAGATCTACAGAAAAATTGCAGATTGTACACAAAGTTCCCATATACCTTGCACTCAATTTCCCCTATTATTAACAACTTATATTAGTATGATACTGTTTTAGTTTCCTTGGTTGCTTATGAAAATATAATGAAATGGTTTGGCTTAAACAATGGGAATTTATTTGCTCACTGTTTGCAGCTGGGAAAAAGTCCAAGTCGAGGCATCATCAAGGTGATGCTTTCTCCCCAGAGTTCTAGGGCTGGCTGTCAGTGACCCATGGTCCTTAGCTTGTCATGTGGCTTCTCTTCCAGGTTCTGTTTCAGCTTCTTGCTTCCTTTGGCCTTCTCTCTCTCTTTCTGAATTTTATTCTGCTTATAAGGCATCAGTAATAGGATTAAGACCCGTCCTGATTGAGGTGGGTTACACGTACTTAACTAAAGTAGCCTCATTTAAAAGGTCCTATCTACAATGGGTTCAAACCCACAAGAATGGATTAAATTTAAGAACATGTTTTTCTGGGGTACATATAGCTTCAAACCATCAGAGGTACATTTGTTACAGTTAATGAATCAATACTGATACATTACTGTTAACTACAGTCCATACTTATTCATGTTTCCTTAGTTTTACTTAATATCCTTTTTCTCTTTTAGCATCCTTTCCAGGATACCACATTACATTTAGCCATCATACTCTTTAGGTTTCCCTTGGCTGTAACAGTTGCTTTTGATCACCTTGACACTTTTGAGAAGTACTGGTCAGATACTTTGTAGACTGTCCCAGATCTGGAATTTGATGTTTTTCTCATGATTACAGTGGGGTTATAGGTTTTTGGGAGGAAGACCACAAAGGTGAAGTGCCATTCTCATCACACCTTATCAACATGACTTACCACTGTTGCTGTGGACTTTCATCACCTGGCTTAGGTTGTGTTTCTCTACTTCTCCACTGTAAAGTTACTCTTTTTCCTCCCTAAACATGCTATTCTTTTTGGAAAGAAGTCATCATGTGCAGCCCACATTTAAGGAGTGGGGAGCCATGCTCCCCTTTCTTGAGGGCAGAGTATCTAAAATTATTTGGATTTCTTCATGGGAGATTTGTCTCTTCTTCCTCATTTATTTATTCAGTAATTTATATCAGTATGGATTCATGGATATTTTATACTTTGGGTTATAATCCAATACTCCTTTATTTTGTTGCTCAAATTGTTCTAGCTTTGCCAATTGAGAGCTCTTTTGGTTGGCTCTTGTGTTGCTTTTTTATATCCCATCTTTGTGGGTTTCTCTCTCTCTCTCTCTTTTTTTTTAATTTTTAAAGATCTATTTATTTACTTTATCCATTTTAAACCCCCCCTTCCCCATTTGCTGTTTTGTGTCCATTCGCTGGGCAATTCTCTATGTCTGTTTCCTGCCATCTCTTCTCCTCCTCCTCCTCCAGTCTTCACCAGGATTCGATCCTGGAGACCTCTGATGTAGGAGAGAGGTGTTCTGCCACCTGCGCCACCTTGGTTCCTGGTTTTCGGAGCATCTCGTCTTGTCTCTCCCTTGCGTCTCTCTCCTGTTACGTCATCATCTTGCTGCATGGCTCCCGGGGCCTGGCGGCTCACCGGCACACAGAGCCTGGCAGCCCATGCGCCTTCTATATATATACATTTTTTATTTTACCGGGAGGTCCTGGGGATTAAACCCAGGTCCCTCCATATGGCAGACGGACGCCCAACCATTTGAGCCACATCCGCCCCCCTCTCTCTTTTTTTTTTTGAACACTCCCTTACTTTCTGGAATTACAAAGTACTCCAGGCTCATCTTGTGTATTTATGGCCCCAGTCCCAGAATCAGCCATTTCTCCAAGGGGTGCTAGTACCTTTTATTGGAGAATAGTATTAGAATCCCTCTCAGCTGACAGAGCAAGGAAGCATTTGTGTGTATACTAAGCTGTGTATATATGTGGCTTGCTTTTTTATTTTTTCAATAACGTCTTTTGAAGATCAAAAGATACTAATTTTGACAAGATCCAATTTATCATTTTTTCTTTCATAATTTGTGCTTTTCATGCCACTCTAAGAAATCTTTGCCTATTTCATGGTCACAAGATTTTCTTTTTTAGCTTTATTTTAATTTTATTTGTGCCAACCCCCTTTACTCCTCATTTTAAAGCAAATGGCAAAAATCATTTTAGTAAACGTCAGAGTATATGGCAATGTCCATGCTGACAAGAGAATCCAACTGTGGTGAGCAGCCTGAATGCGTTGTTTGTCGTGGTACCATCTCCTTGGACAGTCAGATCCCTCCCTAGGATGGGTGGGAGAATCTTGTTTGTTTTGGGCTTTTTGGAACTATATGGGCAAGTGTAAGGAAGGGCTGTTGGTTAAATGTAAGGTGATCAAAAAATTTATTACCCAAATGGTGATTTTTGTGTGTGTGAGAGAAAATGGGATGCTCATTGGATGGGGATGTCAAATTACAGAGAATGTTCCAGGCAAACTCAGACTTTTGATCATGCTGGTTTTTATTTCTGCCTGAAGGAAGTGCATGGTCACAAGATTTAGGCCTATTTTTTTCTGCTAGAATTTTTATAGTTTTAGCTCCTACATGTAGGTCTGTGGTCCATTTCAAAACTTAATTTTTGTGAAAGTTGTTGAGGTTAATGTCGGTGTAGGTCTGTGGTCCATTTCAAAACTTAATTTTTGTGAATATTGTTGAGGTTAATGCTGGGTGTTCTGTTGTTCCCTTGCATATGGATATCCAGTTTTCCCAGCACCATTAGTTGAAAAGATAATCCTTTCTTCATTGAATTCCCTTGCCACTTTTGGCAAAAATCAATTGACCATATATATGTGGGTCTATTTCTGGACTCTGTATTCCATTTCGTTGAGCTGTATGTCTAAATTTATGCCAATATCACGCTCTCTTTACTCCAATATTATAATAAAGTTTTGAAATCAGGTAATGTAAGTCCATCAAGTTTGTGCTTTTCCAGAAGTATTTTGGCTATTTTAGTTCCTTTGCACTGATATATACATTTTACACCAGCTTATCAATTTTTACAAAAAAGCCTGCTGAAGTTTTCCTTTGGATTGTATTGAATCTATTGATCAACATAATACTATTGAATCTTCCAATCCATGAGCATGATATTTCTCTCCGCTTATTTAGATTTTCTTTCATTTCTCTGTGGAATGTTTTGTGGTTTTTCAGGGTATGGTTTTATTAATTTTAAATTAAAAAAAAATTTAATTAAAAAAATTAACTCTTAAGTATTTCCTATTTTTGATTCTATTGTAAATGTTATTTTAAAAGATTCAATTTCCAATAGTTTATTGCTATTACATAGAAATAATGTTTTCTATATTGATCTTATATCCTTTGATCTTATAAACTGACTTTTTAGTTCTACAAGCTCATGTTTTTGTATTGTTTAGGATTTTCTATATTGATAATAATGTGGTCTGCAAATAGCGTTTTACTTCTTCCTTTCCAATGCATATGTCGTTTGTTTATTTATTTATTTATTTTTGCCTTGTTTGCAAGTCGTCAGTGTAATGATGAATGGAAGTGGTAAGAGTGAATATCCTTGTCTTGCTCCTGATGTTAACAGGAAAGAATTTAGCCTTTCACATAAATTATGACAATAGCTGTGTTTTTTTATAGATAACCTTTATCTGGTTGAGGAAGTTCCCTTCTATTCCTTGTTTTCGAAGATTTTTGATTTTTAAATCATGAATGGTATTGAATTTTGTCATTTGCTTATTTTATATCTATTGAGATTATATGTTTTTTTTTTTCACTTTTTGTCTCTTAATATGATGAATTACATCCACCATTTTTTGATTGTTAAATTAACTTTGCATTCCTGGAATAAACACTAGTTTGTTATGATGTTTTATCCTCTTTTGTTAGCTTAAGGAAGTTCCCTTCTATTCCTGGGTTACTGTGAGTTTTTATTGTGAAGAGATATTGAATCTTTTAGAATGTTTTTTGTGCATTTATCTAGTGGATCAGATGGTTTTTCTTAGTCTGTTAATATGGTGAGTGTATTAGTCAGCCAAAAGGGACGATGATGCAAAGTACCAGAAATGTCTTGACTTTTATAAAGGGTATTTATTTGGGGTAAAAGCTTACAATAAGGGTACCATAAGAGGTACTTTCTCACCCAAAGTCATTTGCTTCTAAGATGTGCTTTAATTTTTTAATATATATTTTTATTATGTATTTCTAAAATGTCAAATTTAAGCCAGCACCTAAGAGTCATTTTCAGAATAACTCGTTTGGTTTAGTTTGTGACTTCCAAGTGGATATTATGTTAAAATTAAATTTGTAGAGCTGATTAGCTGATCTATTCCATTTCAAAGATTATTGATAGTGTATATACTGGTGTGATCTTGTATGTGTATTTTGGGAATTACTAAACATGGATGCTTTACATTTTTCTCAGACTTTAGTTCCTTTCTCACATACTTTGAAGGATGTACATGATTAGGTAACAGAGTTTATGCAGGATAAAACTGAAATATGGTACTGATTTATTTTTGCTTAAATATCTTTGTTCTGTGCCTTAGAGGCTTCTGACCTAGTTTTATAAAATACTTTTCAAAAGATGAAGGAATTCAGGGTAAGAATTCAGTCTCCATTTGTTTTAAAGCCACAATTCTTAACTTTAGTTGTGATCTCTTTTCCAACATAAAGGCCTTTGAGTTCCAGCCTTTATGTTCTATGTTCTCGATATAAACCTCCCCCCCGCTTTATGATTTACCCAGAAATATTCACTTGGAAGGCCTTGTTCAGACTCCTTATGCTCAATTTTGCATACTCTTCCCACTATCTTATAAAATACCTTTTCTTATAAAAGGTTTTATTTATCTTCCAGGCTTCAAAAATTCGTTACTTTTCTCTCTTTTTCTTTCTTCTTTACTATTCCTACTGCTACCATTCTATTCTAGGTCAGTATTTCAAGCCTGCATTGTAAACCAGTCTCCAGTTTGATCTCCCTGACTTCAGTCTCTTCCCTTTCCTTTTCATACAATATGTGAATGAATATATGAATGTCTGTTTATGTTTCCTTGACCAGTATACTAATTGTGACTTTCTCCTATACAGAAAATTTGAATGGCTTCTCATTGTTGTCCCAGTCAAGTCCAGATTGTGATGACTGGCATTGGACAATCTCCACATTTGACTCCAGCCGACCTTTTTTAGCTTAATCTCTCTTGTGTGACTCTAACACTTTCCCACTGCCTGTATATTGCTCACATCATATCCATGGCCTGTAATTTTCTAGCCCTCTTGCTTGTCTTTGCTCTCACCCTACATCCTCCAGGAAGCCTGCTTTTAACTTCTCTATCTCATAATGGACCATTCCCTTTTGAGTGCTCCCAGAATTTGTCTGTATCTTTCATTTTCTAGTTAATAATAAAACATTTTTGTTATTTTCTACCCTGTGAATTTATTTTTTAAAATACTGTGGACATCTAAATTGTCTAGCTGCATTAGGAAAAAAGCTCTCATTTCAAATCCCTGCTCCCCTTTTACAAGTTATAGGTGCAAATTGGCAAAGGTCTTAATTTGGCCAGTTTTTCTTTCATCTGGCAGAAACCTGGGAAAGGTGACTTTGGGCATTTGGTAATCTTTGGGTAACTCCAGAATGATCCTGGTTTCGTATGTAATATTGGACTTACCTTAGAACTGTCCTAATTTCCTGGATTTACTCAGGCTTCCGGAATGTGAGAGAGAGTTGCTGTTTTCTGGCTCTCAGTCATGTGGTGTGGGCCCGTCATCTAAGTGGTGACCCCTAAGGAGTGTTCAGTCTACATTCTCTTGCTCTGTCTCTTTTTAGGGGATTCTTCTGAGACTTTTTCCTCATCACTTTGGTTTTATTGTTAGAGTTTCATATTAGTGAACTCTTTCCATATTTTCTGACTGGAAATTAAGTATGATATAGTGTTGACTTACAAGACTCATGATGAATATATAAACTTTATTCACAGTATTAGAAAAAGAAGGCAGTGTTTTTCTTTAGATTTCAAGAACATGACTGGCCTCTGATTCCCAGCCTTTATGTTCTGTCTACGTTCTTGATGTAAGTCCCCGGCCCTCATGATACTTTTATTGAGATATAACTCACATACCGTAAAATTTGCCCTTTTATGGTTAACAATTCACTAGTTTTCAGTATATTCACAGGGTTCTTCACTGCTCATTCCTCCTCCCCCCCCCCCAGCCCCCAACAACCACTAATCTACTTTCCATCTTTTCAGATTTGCCTATTCTGGACATTTCATATAAATGTTATCAAACAATATGTGAACTTTTTTTCATCCTTATAAATTGATTTATATTTACATTTTATATAAATGGGATCATACAATATGTTACACAATATATTTAGTTCATACTAGCACAGTCATACAGTATGTGTCCTTTGAGTGAAGCAAGCCGGACACAAAAAGACAAATATGTGAACTTTTGTGACTGGCTTCTTTCACTTAGCATTATGTTTTCACTTAGCATAATGTACCGTGTATCAGTACTTCATTCCTTTCTATTGTTGAATAATATTCCATAGCATAGATATATTCCATATTTTGTTTATCAATTGATAGGCATTTGTGTTGTTTCCATTTTGTGGATATTATGAACAATGCTGCTATGGCCATTCGTGTACAAGTTTTATATGGATATATGTTTTCATTTCTCTTGGGTGTATAACTAGAAGTGGAATTGCTGGGTAATGGTAACTGTTTAATTTTGTTTTTTAAGTTTAACTTTTTGAGGTATAGCCAGACTGTTTTCATAGATGCCCTTTATCAGGTTGAGGAAGTTCCCTCTTTTTCTAAGTTTCTTGAGTATTTTTCTCATGAAAGGATGTTGGATTTTGTCAAATGCTTTTTCTGCATCTATTGATATTATGTTTTTTGTCCTTAATTTTATTATCATGGAGTATTATATTAATTGATATTTGGATATTAAAACGACCTTGCTTTTGTTCATGGTGTATATCTTTTATATTTTGCTGGATTTGGGTTGCTAATATTTCACTGAGGATTTTTGGGTGCAATATTCACAAGGATTGAACTGTAGTTTTCCTTCCTCATGCTATCTTGGTCAGGTTTTGGTATCAGTGTAGTAACGGTATCATATAGTGAGTTGGAAAGTGTTTTCTTCCCTTCGAATTTTTGGAAGAATTTATGAAGGGTCAGCATTAATTCTTCTTTAAGATTAATGGTATTTAATTTTTGTTTTTGTCTTTTAGGATTCCCCTTTTACAAATGCAGGAATGGGATCTAATCTAAATCTCTTGGGTGAGATTGAGTGTGACGCCAGCATAATGGATGGAAAATCCTTAAATTTTGGAGCAGTTGGAGCACTGAGTGGTATGTGTGCATTATAACACACTATCTCTATATTTTGAAAAATTATGAATATTACCATTTCATGCCTCCTAAAGACTTAGTACAATCTTTTTCACAATGTTTGCTTAGAATAGTGTTTTTCTTCTTTCATGGAACTTGAAAAATGAAACCCTTAGCTATGAAAAGATTTAAGGAAAACAATTTAACAGCCCAAGACCACATCTTTGCTTAGAATTTGATCAGTCTCCTCCATTCCCTCAAGAGACTGTAGACAGTTAAAACTCAATTTAGGATATCCTGTTTTTTAAAAAGTTACTTGAAATATATAAGTAATATATTTTTATTGTAAAAACATTACTATGATATGAATAAAATTTACCTTTGATCCCTCTAAAATTCCCTTCCAATCTCCCTTTCCCCTGTGGTTTTAACCAGTAAAATCTGATGCGTTTATCCATATTTTCATGTAATAAAAGCATAGTTTAGTTTTGCTCATGTTTTTTTAAATATATAAGTATATTATTATGAAATTTTCTTTTTTTATTTAGGATGTTTTGGAGATTTTTCTCACATAGTACATTCAAGACAGATGCAATTTTTTGCAGCTTATTTATTCAAGCAAAATATATGTAAAGTGTAAGG